>JAJIBD010005912.1:0-56645 GCA_021461705.1 Cryptotis parvus | reverse complement strand
TAGACAGCAGGTGGGCACTGAAGAAATTGGAAAACAACAGCTGATCTAAGTCACAGTGCATTGTGGACTCCTGTGAGGGGGACGTGAGCTATAGACTCGATCGTGAGAGCCCATTAAACAAGGGGACATCTCCTCTTCTACTGCCCAGACATATCAATTCGAAATAGTCACTTATGAATAGAAGAAAGAGCTAAGTTGTGCTGATGGAACAGTAACATCTCTCTTGTCTCTCTCTGTCTCTCTGTAATATTTTATACCACTGTGAGATATACAATTACAAAGATGTTCATGTTTGGGTTGTCAGTATTCCAGCACCCTGTCCCTACACACCAGTGCCCATTTCCTACCACCAATGTCCCCAATTCCACTCCCCTTAGACTGCTTCTATGGCAAGTTCTTTATCCCTTTTCTCTCTCTCTCTTCCTTCTCTTAAACATTGTAGAATGCAATACATACATTTAGAGGTTATCATGTGTATCTTTTGCCTACATTCAATGCTCAGTTTTAGGCTGGTATTATCATTTTTGATGTTTACTAGCACACTGTTCCCTTCTCTGTCTTATCTAACCTCTGACTCCCATGCGTTTGTGGTAGATTCCACCTATTGACAAGACCTCCTGATCCACATTTTGCCTGACGTTGGATATTGGTATCATAATATATATATATTTATACCATGTAAATAAATGTAGTCGCTCTATATCTGTCTTTTTCCTTTTGGCTAATTTCACTAAACATGATCCTCTTCATGTCCATCCATTTATAGGAAAATTTCATAACTTTATTTTTCCTAACAGCTGCATAGTATTCCATTGTGTAGATGTATCAAAAGTTTCTTTATCCAATCCCTCAGTTCTCGGGGACTCTGGGTGTTTCCAGATTCTGGCTATAGTGAATAGTGCTGCTATGAACATAGAAGTGCAGATGGTGTTTCCACTGTGTGTCCCTTCAGTAACATCTCTTCACTGAGGTTTCTGGTATCTAAAGGTTGTCTGAGACTCTGTGTGTGTGTATGTCTGTCTGTTGTATAATGAATAGGGACTGAGTAATATTAATATCAAAATCAAGTGACTTGCATTCTACAGGAATGTGAAAGGGAGTGAGAAGAGATAGAAGAAAAGATATTTTCTTATATTTGTCTCTGAGAAGAGATAGAGCAAATAATATTGGTCATATATCATCTATGTGTCAGGCACTGTATTTTTACCTACCATGTTTATAGGTAAAATTTCTTTTAGTTTTTCCATTTGCACAGTGGTAAGTAAGATTGTTTCTGAGCATTTTACAGTACAGACCTAGGAACAGAAAAGCAATATAATTAGCATTTGAATCTCAGCAATCTCAATCCAGAGCCAGTCCTCTAAGCAACTTTGCTGTACAGCAAACAAGAGTGGGAGAATACTCACGGGCAGGAATAAACCATCTCCTCCTTGCTGAGAAATACCAAAGCAGACCGAGGAAGTGATTGGAGAGACAGTTATTGCCTTTGGGGCTTGACTGACTCTTCCTGCAAAGCAAGATATAGATAAGGGCTACCCGAGAACAGAAGCGATTTCACCCCGAGCTCTCTGCTTGCTGGAGATAGATTTCTTGGATTAGGTGCATGAGAAGGGGAGATAATTCTCAGATTGTCAGAATGGCTGGAGTAAGACAATGCTGAATGAGCAACTGTAGCAGTGTGCAGGGAACAGTGGTGGGGCCACAGAGTCAGCAATTACTGTCTCCTAATCCCCCACCCTCATCCCTCACCCCCTACTAGTTTTTCCCTTTTTTATCCCAGGGAGATTGGACCACATCTAGAATAAACCGAGGGGCTGTTCCTGGCTCTGTACCCAGGAGTGACCTCTGGGGATGCTCAGGAGAACAGATGTAGTGTGTGTGTGTGTGTGTGTGTGTGTGTGTGTGTATGCATGACACGCAGGGTGTGTGGTGGGGAGAGCCTCATGAGGAGGTTATCTCACTTGGTCAGCTATATTCAAGGCAATTGTCTTAATCCTTGTACTCCTCTCTGGTCCTCATTCACCTCTTTTGTGGGAGTCATTCCTCATGGTTCTCAGGGCTTATCCTATCTCTGTGCTCAGAGATCACTCCAGGCAGTGCTTTGGGGAACATATGGTGTGCCAGGAATCAAACCTGGGTTGGCCGGTACAATGCAAACGCCCTTCTTGCTGTACTGTTTCTCTGTCCCACCCCAACCCTCACCATTTACCCTTTTTATGTGTGTCAAGTTCCTGGCCATAAATACTGTAATAGTGAAGTTACTTTGCATTTCAGACTTATTGGATGCCTAGTACCACCTTCAGTGTTTTGCCAAAGGAACTACTTAATATTACACATTGACCACAATAATCTTATAAGGCACTTATACTCGGTTAAATCAATATTGCCTCAAAGAACAAAACAAACAAAAATCAGTCAAAAACAAAACAAAACAGGGCCGGAGCGATAGCCCAGCGGGTAGGGCGTTTGCCTTGCACGTGGTCGGCTAATGCCAGCCTGGGTTCGATCCCCGGCATCCCATATGGTCCCCGAGCACCGCCAGGGAGTAATTCCTGAGTGCAGAGCCAGGAGTAACCCCTGAGCATTGCCGGGTGTGACCTAAAAAAAAAAAAAAAACAACCCAGAACAACTCTTAGGTCGATTTTAGATAATTTGTTTGGAGCTTGAGTGAATTGTCCAAAGTCACTTAGCTAAGAAGAGATGCAGCTGGGTTTCTCTCAGCCAGTCTGGAGTTGAGTCCGAGCACATACCCACCTAAGTCACCCATCGAACTTTGCCATATGAAAGATATCATAGATGTTGTTGAATGTTAAGAAGTTTATGCATATGAACAGAGAAAACATTTGTTTACTAGCCGAGGAGAATAACATTAGGTCATAGTGGCAAGAGTTGGAGGAGCTTTCAGCAGCTAGTCTGGGCAGATCCAAATATCAGAATAAGTTCAGCTTTCTGAAGTCTAGTTCCTTCCTTTCAAGATTTCCCTTTGGCCATTGACAGACAATAATGTCCATTGGGCCAAGGAAAGCAGAAGTTGCCCAATTGGAGGAAGGGCAGGATTAAGCAGTAAATATGCTACCTGACTTCAGTGCTATACAACCTTTGTTCCCTTTTCTGGGGAGAAATGAAGACAAGAAGCCAGTGAGGCTAATTGCCATGATCTGTGCCATTGATCTGAGATTGCAGAGTTCCTGTAGAAGTAGGGAAAGCAGCTGGTATCTCATTGCCAGGATCCTGGGGTTCCAGGGAAGCAGAAAGTATATTAAGCGAAGGCTTACTTATTTGGGGTAAAGGGAGGGAGGGTAGAAAGAAGTCCCTGGGCTTATGATACCCAGAACTCAAAACAACTTCACTCATGCTGGAAAGACACTCTCCTGTAATTATTCATGGAGAAGAAAATCAATTAGCCTTTATGTAAAAGTTCCCCCAATGTTAAGAACCACACCTATATTGTTTCGTCCCATCTTTTCAGCTCTGTGTTAGGACAGCAATAGTGATATCTTGTTTAGTTTTACACATTAAGAAACCTGATCTCAGAAAGCTTAAACACATGCAAGGATACCCAGCTAGTTAAGGCCAGAGCTGGGGCCAGAAATCTGCAAGGATTGACCTTTATAGCTTATTGACTCTAAGTGATAAGCCAATGTACTCTGCAGCTCACTTCAGGAAAACCAGTATTGCAGGCAAACCAATATGCATGCCACTGATGTCTGTAGGTAGAAAGAATATCCTGAGCTGCACAGGTAAACCAGCACATCCTCCCGATCCTAGCGTGGACAGCACACTCTGAAAATACATGAAGGTAAATAGCAAGGTAAATAGTGTATCTGTACAGGTAAACCCCACCGCTCATGGCAGACGACCAGTGCACTGCACAGAGCTCTGTAGTGTCTCAGCACCGCTGCATAGTAAACAACACACTTGCTGGTACCTAGATACAGCTAAACCCGTACACCTCTCTGACTTATACAGGTAACTTGAGCAATCAGGCATGGTATT
Organism: Cryptotis parvus; assembly: GCA_021461705.1. Classification (NCBI taxonomy): domain Eukaryota; kingdom Metazoa; phylum Chordata; class Mammalia; order Eulipotyphla; family Soricidae; genus Cryptotis; species Cryptotis parvus. The sequence continues at coordinate 52,649 of JAJIBD010005912.1, read as the reverse complement.
CTAACAGGTGGAGAGGATTTGCTAGGTTATAGAAGAAAGTGATAAACACACCAACTTTTAAAAAACCAACATTATGGAGAAAGTTGGAAGTACTCTGTAGGGAGACTGCAAGTGGGGACAGTTGTTCCAGGAAGCAGAGGCCCAGAAAATGACTTCCTTAACAGAGTTAAGGATCTGAGTTTCCTTGGTGCCCTTTTGAAGACACATTCGTCCTAAGAATAGAAGACATATTTAGAATTTAGAGTATTTAGGTCAGAGTCTAAAAGTAAAATTTCTTTTTTCACAGAAAGGAAAAAAACACTGTAGATTACATAATCTCCTTCCCGAGTCCCAGAAGGGAAAGGTCTGTAGGAAAAGAAGGTGGAGTCTGAAGCTTGTCCAACACAGACAGGCTTCCGGCACCACCTGTGGTGTGAGCTGTGTGCCACACAGACTCTAGGATCCTTGTTCAAGTGACAGGGTCAGAGCTGGAGGCGGGCTCAGGCCTCCGGGTTATGAGCTCCTGTATAATTTTATCTCACTGGAGATTGACATCCACTGCGGGAAGTTTTAAATCTACTTTGAAGCTATAATTTCCAAGTGAGCGTGGAGTCTTCAATGTCATTTCTAGTCAGATGCTTAGGCATTCTGTTCAATTTGTTTGTCTTAACCTGGGGTTCATGTGTAGCTTCAACGAGTCCCGCAAAACTTGTAAAATTGAAGGAAAGTCTTGTGTAAAAGTGTGTCATATGTAGCAGGGGATTTTTATATTCATCAGATTCATGGAGAGATCCATGATTTTATCAGTTGATCATGATTTGATCCTTTGCAAAATACATTTTGGCAACTGCTCTGAACCTATTTGATATCCTTAGAAGGAAGAATAGGAGTCTTATTGAGCTCTTGGCACATTTTTTGGTTGTGTGTGTGTGTAAGTGAATATGCACCACTTGTGTGTGTGTGTGTGTGTGTGTTTGCATACGTGTATGTATATTGGTATGGCTGGTGGAGTACAAAGAACCTAACTCTGATACTTAATAAAAATAAATGACACTTAGCTCTAAATAGTTAATTAAAACTTAGGTTCAGCAAAAACACCCAAATATTGCATTTAGAAAAAAGTGCATAAGAAAAGAATTAGTGTTTCTCGAAGATGACACATAGATTACATTGAACACAGAAAAGGTGTTCAACATCAACATTAGCCACTAGACAAATACAAATTAGACCCATGATGAGATATCACATACCACTCACTTTTTTTAAATTTGTATTTCTTGTGTGATAATGTATCATAATGATTAAAATAAAAAGTAATGGTTGGTGAGGATTCACTGAAACCTAAGGCATTGCTAGTGGGGATATACAATAGTTACACCATTCCAGAAATCTGCTAGACAATTTTTAAGTAATATACGGCAGAGCCTGGCAAGCTACCCGTGTTGTATTTGATATGCCAAATACCAGTAACAATTATAGACCTCATTCCAGAATGGATTCAGGCTCTTTATGTTCCTGGAGCAAGCAGATGCCCTTGGGCTGTACTAGCATGAGACAGGACATATGGAGATGTTACTGGGGCCCGCTCGAGCAAATCGATGATGAACGGGAAGACAGTGATACAGTGATACAACCTACCTATTGCACTCTTGTGTATTATAACTTGCACTCACACAAAACCGTGTACATAAATGTTGGTGGTATCTTTTTTGGTGATAGCAAACAAAAGTAATCTAGATGTCCTTCAATTGGTGAGTGATTAAAAAGATCTGTAAATACATCCTTAAAATGAAATATTAATCAATAATAAAAAGGGTAAATCACTGATATTGCAATAATCTGGATAAATTTCCAGTGGATTGTGTGAGTGGAAAAAACATTCTTAAAGCTTACATACCATATGCTTTCATGTGTATATTATTCTTTTAAAAAATGAAGCAATGGAAAAATAAGTTAATCAATGAATTGACTAAGATTAATTTTGGGGTCTTCCAAACAGTACTCAGGAAGCCCAGGGGACCCTTCGGGAAGTCTTGGTCCCTTAATTGGCCTGAGGATATTGTACTGCTCATGCTGAGTAATGCTTGAAAGTATTCAGGTCACTCGAGTGGTGCTTGAGGGTGCCCAGAGACAGGATAAAAACAGGGTTGGCTGCATGTATGGACAAATCCCGTTGCTTGCTTTCTCTCTCTCTCTCCCCCTGTATCTGCCATTCTTCAAACGACGCAATGTAGAAGTGTGTACCCTGCCAGTTACTGGAGCAGGGAGGTAGGCAGGCATGACTGTAAAATAACTCCAGGAGATATATTTGTGAAAAGGAAAGTGCCTTGTATCTTGACTATATCAATGCTAAAACTCAGCTGTAATATTGTGTTTTAATACTGTAAGATGTTACTACTGAGAGAAAAGCAAATTACAAATAGAAACTCTGTATTCATCTGTGTGAATAGACAGTTATGTCAAAATAAAGGTTAAAATATTACATACACTTAGAAAGGATGAAAGTCTTCCGCTGTCTCCAGTCTGAAGTGATAGACCCATGGGTAGGGCATTTGCCTTACATGCAGCTGACCTGGGTTTGATTCCCGGCACCCTGTATGAGTCCCCAACACACACCCAGAGGGACCCCAGACTGCAGAGTAGGAAAAGCCCTAAGCACGGCTTAATGTGACCCCTCAACTCCCCTCTGTCCCTAAATTCTTCCATTATCAATAAAATCCCAAAGAAAGTGTTCTATGCTGTGAAGGCAGTTCTGGAAGAGTCACAGAGGTGACAGGAGAGGAAATTCCAGGACAGTGCAGCCTCCCGGAAGCTTTGGGACAGCTACTCACTCCCTGGAGTCTGTCTCATCCTGTCCCTTTTCCCAGTAGAAGGGAGAATTTAATAGAACAAATGAGAAGACCAAATGTACCAAACAGGAAATGTTTAAAACTGAAGGGTTACTACTTAGAAAAGAAATTGCCCAATGAAGCATGAATGAAAGTGATAACTAATAGTAACCTTACTAACATGATTTCCTGAGAATAGGTACACAGGAAGATATGTACACAGGAAAATCTGTATCCATAGCTTCATTTATGGAGCGTTATTACTCACCCTTGTGCTGAGCACTTGACACAGATTGAGGCTATAGTTGAACCAAAACCCTGGGTGAGTTTTATTATAATTTAACCTTTACACATGAGGAAATGAAGGTCTGGAGAGATTTCATGACTTCTCAATGTCAGTTCAGGAGACAGCGTATTTCAAATCTAGGTAAGTGGACTCCAGAACCTTCCGTTAACCACCATTTACCGACTCGAACAATAGACAATCTTCTTCACTGAAGGAGAACTATAATTGTGGTGACATTTCCAAGTGTTACAGGCAGTTAACTTTCCCATCATGCTGAGTTAGTGTTTCATAAATGCTAGTAATCTGGCTATTTAAATTTGGAAATACCAATCTCGAGTCACATTCAGGAACTCCCCAAGAGGATTATTGTTCAATGTCCTTTGATTCAGGAAGTAGTGGCAGTTTCTTGAATTGAGTAGCACTCTGAGAGTCACCCCAATGACTTTTGTTTTTGTATATGCTTTCAGAGTAATCAGGAAAGCTCTATGTGTTCCCAACTCTACTCTGAGAAATTCTGACATGCTGGGTGGGGTCAGGGTTGCCTGAGCAACATTTTCCTAGTATCTGGGCAATGGGTTGAAACAACTCTCTATAGTTTTATTTCCAGCCAGGAATCTGGAATTTGTTCCATGATCAAAAATAAGGCAGTAGTATGGATGACTCCTGTAGTGAGAGGTCCCCAGCAGTCTACCAGTCTCCCCAGGGGCTAGGGTTTGTGCAATACTTTAAGTTTGCTGGATTCCAGGAGCCCTTGAGTTTGCATGCAGAGAGGAGGAAGCCGGAAAGAACCTCACCAGTAACTTGATCATGTTTTTCAGACACCTGAAAAGACCCTTGTGTGCCATACAATCCTTCCATGTGAAGCTTTTGTTGGAAGGGGATTGCAGTAATTAAAAAGAATAGGAATTTTATTCAGATTCAACATTTCCCATTTGTAATTATCCTCTTGCAGTCCTGTTGTAATTATTCTTTTAAAAAAGATCTTCTGTATTAGCATATTTAATCTAAATCGTTTAATTGGATGATAGTTTTCCTAAATTAGATATGAATATGTTTCCTGTGTAACCCTCAAAGATGATTATTTTGTGCTTTGGTTGATGGCTAGAGCACCAGGAAGCAAGGAGAAAGGCAGGGTTGTGCAGAAATTGCCAGTAATGATACAACATTCATACACCCTCGTGGGGCCTCCAGCTCTCTGGCACAGGCTGTCATCACAGTAACCACTTTGAATTTGCCAGTTTCCCCTAGTGAGGTTGTTCATTGAACCTTGGAGTACCCACATGTGCCACTTACTAGGCACTGCGTATGAGGTCACAGTCATAGCAGGTGGCACAACTTTCAGGAATTAACAGTTTTGTTTAGACAGACATTCATCAAATGATCACAGGAGAGTCCTTTCACATTGAAATGAGCTCCAGGAAGTAAAGTGGCCATGTTCCGTGAGAGTATGCAGAGAAGTGAGGCGAGATCATTCTTCATGGTCTGTTCGTGTTTCTGCGTGTCATGAGACAGCTTTTGCTCTGTCTTTTCAAGGATTATTTGTGAAGCAAACAGCCTTAGAGGATAGAGATACTATTCCTGTCAGGGGGACTCGGGGCATTTTATTTTCTATCTGGTAGAATAAGAATAATATGTTCTTCACAGGCAAAGATTAGGCAGGTTTCCCTGCAACCCCCCTTAAAAGATTAGGCGTTTCCTGAAATTGCGGTTTCTTGCCCGTCATGCAAATACACCGCCTATAGAGTGTTGGTATCTGTATCCCCGTCACGGAACTGTGATCTGGGGGGCCAAGAGGAACTAATGTAAACACGAAACTCCTGCTGCGTTGTGAAGTGAATAACATACTCCTTTGTTTCTGATCCAGCATCCGTTAAACTATGGTGGGCAAAGCTGTTAGTTTACAAATAGAATAAATTGCCAGATCTTCTGAAATTCTTGGCCTACATGGGAGTATGACAACGATCCATCACTCGTGCAGAATTGCTTGCTGACTTATTGTTACTGAGATCAAAAGCCAAGATCAGTCACTGATGAACTCTCCTGACCCCCCCTCTCCTCTCCCCCTCCCCTCCCCTTCTCTCTTCTCCTCTTTTATTTTCCCTTTCTTCTTTCCTTCCTTTCTTCAAGGCTGAGATTTCAGCACCCTGCATTTAGCGCTTAGACTGTATTCTTATTTTTGGATGACTCACTGGTGTGTGGCCTCCACTTTACTGTTGCTAATTTTCTAAGAATAATGAAAGGCTATCAGCAGGGACAGCCCGCTGTCAAAGGCTGTCAAAGGGACAGTGGCATGCTCTGGTGATGATTTTTCTGAGGCCGTGCAACATTCCCATTTTTCTGGTAAGAATGAGGACGTTCATTCCTGGTTTCTAAAACTAGGTTACAGAACTTTAGAGCCATAACACGTGTTCATGTGTCTCATCTCTTGGTGATACAGGGTAAAAACAGATGTTTCATATTTTCTGGGAAGCACTAAGTGTGGAGATAAGACCCTTCCAGAGGAATGTGGAGGGATAGTGAGAGAGGAAAATTAAATTGATGCTGATCCCTGGATTCCACAGTTGAAGCTTCTTCTAAGACCTTTCTAGTCTAGGCTTTTTGATTTCGAAAACTCTCGAGACCTGAATTCAAATCACTGAGAGGTTGGGAGAGTTTGGTCAAATCACTAAAACTTTTCTGAGACTCAATTTTCAAATATATCACCTGACTCTGACAGGAACCAATGCAGTATGCTAAGATGTAGATAATAGACCAGCCAGGGGCAGCCTCAAGCTTTGATGGTCGTGACACTGATTCAGGCACTGGACTCCTTACCTCTCTATTCTGTTAGCATGTGGTTGCCATTTCCAACGACTGCCAACTCATGCACTGAGAGATTATTAGAACGCCAATCCTTTCTGTGACTTTCAGGCAGTGGGAAAGGGGGAGGGAAAAAAGTTTCTATTCCACAGAACCAACTTCCTTTAAGCATATTTGCTTCAAGGGAGGAAAGGAAATGGTTTTAGTTCAAACTTCAATCTGGTACTAAGGAAAGGCAGCACTGGGGACTGGGGGTGGGAGTGGAAGAGATGGATATTATGGATGACTACCAGCAGTTTCTATCGCTGTCAACCGAGGGCCTGGTTGAGTATAATGAACAGTGATCAGTGAGTCAGAGTAGGGTCTATAACCCAAGTGAAGGTGAATATTTTTTTTCCTACTGAAACTTGGCATTTTGTTTTCTTATTCTGTCATTTAGTTAGACACAGACATATTTTGTCCCATGGGAAAACTTTTTGTTTGAGTGTGGGAGATATGAAAAGCTAACAACCCAGTTGGCAGTTGTGCACACATGATAAATTACTGTTGGGTTGTGGGTAATGGGAAAAAAGCTCTGAGCAGTAATTCTCACTTATCCTCTTTTTTATAGACATAAGGCCACACAAAGTCCTTCTCAGTAAGAGCCGTTTTTTTGCACCAAAGTTCAGAGTGTATGACTTCTGGAGAAATTTAGGATAGATGTTATTTGTCATTTCCCTTATCGGGAAGATGCAACTGGGATGAGATAGTGTCATTTTTTGTGGAAATTTTGGCAAGAACTGAAAGTCTTCCACTTCTTCCTGCTTATTCACACCTAGTCAATCAATAATGTTGAGGTTTCTTTGCTTTGCTTCAAATATCTCTTGATTTTATTCTTTCATCTCATGTTGCCAATGAAAATGGTTTCTGTCCTATCTACTTCTTACCATCCTCCCCAGTTCTTGACTAATCTCCCCATGCTGCAGAGCACATAGCTGTAAACTAAGTATAGTTTTCATCATTTTCTGCCTTTTCAAAGTCCTTCAGATAATTTCTCTATTTACATGAAATTTTCTATTTATTCATAGACAATGAAAATGTTTGGAAGACAAAAGGACTGTTTGTTCAGATTAGCAGTAGTAGATTTATCTAAGACAGCATGTCTTGGCTTTCTCTTCTTATGCTAAGTTTTACAATGTTAAATTTTAACATTTGCTCCAAAAAGAAATGTTACAATATGTTACCATGTGTTTCTTACTGTAGATCACTTAATTTATGTTGTCCAACCCTATCAGTTTTCTGAGGTGTATATGATTGTGTGTGTTTCTAGGCAGTTAGATAGCCAAGTGTTTACCTTTCTGCTATGCTCATTTCTTTACTCACCAATCATCTTTTTGTTTGCTTTTGGGTCACACTCAGCAGTGCTTAGGGCTCACTCCCTGGCTATGCACTCAGAAATACTTCCTAGTGCTCAGGGAACCAATACGGGGTGCTGGGGATAAAACCTGTGTTGGCTGTGTGCAAGGCTGCATGAAATACAGCACCCTACCCCCTGCAATAGTTCTGGCTCTGCACTCATAAATTACTCCCCCAATGCCTAGGGGCCAATGGGATGCCAGGAATTGAACATGAGTCTGGCTGTGTGCAAGGTAAGTGTCTTACCCACTGTGCTCTCTGGCTTCACACTAATCAATTATTATGATAAAAGTGTTCTCTCTAGGATTTTCTATTGACCAGGCATTGTGATAGATGCTGAATTTTTATTTGCATTACAGTCACAACCATTATTCAAGTTGATATGGGCTGCTCTCACCTCATCAGTTTACTTATTAAAATTCTGTATTTTTCAAGGACTATCTCTAGTTTAAATGCTACAAATAATTAGTCCCCAACTCACCCCTTCAACATTTACAGAATGATTATGAATGTCTCAGAGTGTGTAATGCAATTATATTAGAGTTCTCTGAATATGATAAAAAAAGTCAAATCAATTTAGCATTAGTCTAAAGGAGTTGAATAGACTCTTAGTGGAAGAGCAGGAAGTGACCTTCTAGATGGTCACTAGATGGTTAGGGATAAGAAAGTTAAAGGCTTACAGAAGTCTTGTTTTTTCATCTTTATTCCTATCTTTGTTTCTCTCAGGCTTTCCTTTATTCTATATATTTTAAAGGACATTTGGATGGGGTTGGAGTGTGACCCAAGTAAACTTTGGACTTACTCTATGAGGCTTTGTTATGCAGGAAGGGAGAGATTCCAGGGAAGAAATCTGATGGGCCCAGCTAGAATTTAAAGACCAGTTCTATGCATTGTTGGCATGAAAGGGACAGGCTATGCTGACTTGACCAGAAAGGCCACACTACAAATAGCTAGTATCTACAAAGGCTGTCATAAGAAATTTGTCCAAGAATTGTTTTGGAAAAGATAAATAATTCTGTGTTGGTCACTCTTGTTTTTCTGTACTAATTATCACCTGTAGTTCAAGGTGCGATTCCCAAGGACAACAAACACAGCTTGTAGTTTGCTTGAGAACATGCCCTAATTAACGTGAGGAAGAGCCAGAGAAAGGCTCATTAGATTTACCTGTTCCCAGGAAAGGGACAATGAAAGGCCATTAGGGTTTCTTTTACATAAAGACCTGGGAGCTCTCAGAAAGCAAGTCACAGAGCTTTCAAATACTGTCAATAGAAGCATATATCTACACAACTGGAAATTGCTGTTCATCCAGCCCAAATTAAGTTGGATTAGAAAGCAAGTATTTTAATTTTTTAAAAAAATTTATTATACCACCGTGAGACATACAATTACAAAGGTGTTCATAATTGGTTCTTGGTAATACAGTATTCCAGCACCCATCCCTCCACCAGTGCCCCATTTCCACCACCAATGTACCCCACCTCCTCCCGCCCACCCCCCAGGTTGCCTCAACAGCAGGTACACCAGTTTCCTCTCTTTCTCTCTCTGTCTCTCTCTGTCTCTGCATCTCTCTCCCTCTGCTTTTACACATTGTGGCTAGGCCTGCAGATATTTAGAGTTTATCACTTAAGTCTCTTTGTGTATATTCAATGGTGAGTTTTAATCTGCCGTTACCATTTCCCACACTTAGTAAGACACTGGTATCTATTTATATCCTATTAATGAATGCAGTCATTCTATATCTGTCCTTTTCCTTCTGACTAATTTCACTCAGCATGATAGTCTCCATGTCCATCCATTTGCAGGTAAATTTCATAATTTCGTCTTTTCTGACAGCTGCGTAGTATTCCATAGTGTAAATGAACCACAGTTTCTTTAGCCAGTCCTCTGTTCTCAGGCATTTAGGTTGTTTCCAGGTTCTAGCTATAGTGAATAGCGCAGATATGAATAAAGTACAGATAGTGTTTCTGCTATGTGTTTTTCGGTCTCTCGGGTATATTCCCAGGAGTGCTATTGCTGGATCAAATGGGAGCTCAATATCTAGTTTTCGGAGGAATGCCCATATTGTTTTCCAAAATGACTGGACCAGCTGGCACTCCCACCAACAGTGGATGAGAGTCCCTTTTTTCCCCATATCCACGCCAGCACTGGTTGTTCTTGCTGTTTTGGATGTGTGCCAGTCTCTGTGGTGTGAGATGGTACCTCATTGTTGTTTTGATTTGCATCTCCCTGATGATTAAAGATGAAGAACACTTTTCATATGCCTTTTGGCCATTCAAATTTCTCTTTTTTAGAAGCTTCTGTTCATTACTTCTCCCCATTTTTTGATGGGGTTGGCTGTTTTTTTTCTTGTGAAGGGCTACCAGTGCCTGATATATCCTGGATAATAACCCCTTGTCAGATGGGTATTGGGTGAATATCCTTTCCCACTCTGTGGATTGTCTTTGTATCTTGGTCACCGTTTCTTTTTAAGGTGCAGAAGCTTTTCAATTTTATATAATCCCATTTGTTTTTCTTTGCTTCCATTTGCTTGGTCAGTGGTGTGTCGTCTTTAAAGATACTTTTTAGTTTTGATGTCGTAGAGCCGTTTCTCCTATGTTTTCTTCGATGTACTTTATAGATTCATGTCTGATGTTGAGATCTATTATCCATTTGATCTGATCTGACTTTTTGTCCATGGCGTTAGAAGGAGGTCTAAGTTTATTTTTTTACATGTAGCTGCCTAGTTTTCCCAGCACCATTTGTTGAAGAGGCTTTCTTTGCTCCACTTATTATTTTTTGCTCCTTTATCAAAGATTAAGTGGTTGTATATTTGAGAGTGTGTTTCAGGTATTCAGTTCTATTCCATAGGTCTACGGGTCTGTCTCTATACCAACACCACACTGTCTTAATTAAAACTGCTCTGAGTAGAGCTTGAGGTTGGGTAAAGTGATACCTCCCATCTTCATTTTCCCAAGGATTGCTTTAGCTATTCGTGGGGTTTATTATTCCATACAAATTTCAGGAGTGTTTGTTCAATTTCTTTGAAGAACATCATGGGTATCTTTATAGGGACTGCATTGAATCTGTATAAAGCTCTAGGGAGTATTACCATTTTGAATGTGTAAAATGGGGATTGAAGGAAGCTTCCTCAAGATAATCCAGACCATCTACTACAAGCCCAGAGTGAGCATCATTCTCAACGGGAAAAACTTAAAGACTTCTTCTTAAGATCAGGGGACAAGACAAGGCTGCCCACTCTCACCACTTCTAGTCAATATAGTACTGGAAGTACTTGCCATAGCAATCAGGGAAGAAAAAGACATTAAGGGCATCCGGATAGGAAGAGAAGAAACCAAGTAGTCACTATTTGCAGATGACAGGATATTATGCCTGGAAAGCCTAAAACTCTCTACCAAGAGGCTCCTAGAAATAATACATTCCTATAGTAGAGTGGCAGGGTACAAAATCAATGCCGAAAAGTCAATGGCCTTCCTATATGCAAACAGCGAAAGAGAAGAAAGGGCCATTAAAGAAACTATCCCATTCACAATTGCGCTGCAGAAAATCAAATACCTAGGAATCAGTTTGACAAAGAATGTATAGGATCTCTATAAAGAAAGCAAGTATTTTAGTACTCCTTGATTTGAGAGACAGTCTGAACTTCGTGTGCAGTACTGGTAACTCAAGCTAACTATTTATTCCAAAGTTTCTATCCAAGGGTTTCCTGAGAAAACCCCTGTACTCGATAGCTCTTGTGGACCATTCATCTTGCTAGTGGCGCCTAAAGGCCAGTTTACTCGAGGGAGCTCCTTGGATCTAGTCATTAGGGCTGACCAAGATGTCTCAGGAGGAACATTTGAGGTGATAATTCCACTGAGGGTTTTGTTGCTGATACTATGAAGTAAGGTGGTCATGTCCATGATCACTATACTAAGTACCCAAGTTATGTTCTTTCTGTTCCTGTTCTCTAAGCAATAAGTTGGAATAATCAGACATATACTCAAAACTTGAACAGTATCCACCGTAACTTACTAGAGAGTAGAACCCTGGATGAGCCTCAAACCAGTCCTTCAAGGTCTTGACAAGGAAGTCTGACCATCCTGTAGGTGGGCGGCCACGTGATCTTTTGACATCCCGTGGGATCCAGTCAGTAACTGCTCTAGTCCAGTGGTTGTCTCCAAATCGCATTACATGTCCAGCCCATCTGATTTTTGATGACTTCGCAAATGAGACAGTGTCCCTGTTTCTGGAATAGTGATGGAGGTCAGAACTCTGGATTCATTTTCTCACTTGAGTGGGACGTGATATTCCAAGCATAGCTCTTTTGATTCCTCTCTGGGAGACCAGAATAGCATTCTCATCCTGCTTTCGTAGGGCACAGGTCTCTGAGGCGTATGTTAATGCAGAGAGAACGGTGGAGTCGAAGAGATGTGCCTGGAGCCGGAGGTTCTTTGTCCTTTTAGCTATTTCTTCGATGCCTTTGAAGGCATTCCATGCCGCTCTCTTCCTCCTGCGCAGCTCACATTTTAGGTTGTTCATCATGTTGACTTCTCGACCTAGGTATACATAACTGCTGCATTCAGAGATGTTTGTTCCATTGAGAGTGAATGGGGCCTCAGGAACTAGTTCATTTTTCAAGAACATAGTTTTCTTCACATTGAGCTGAAGACCTATCTTTCCACATTCTCAGCCAAAGTCAGCCAGCATTTGTGCTGCTTGGCTAATGTTTGGTGTTATTAGAATGATGTCATCACAAAGTGGAGGTGGTGTAGCTGCCGACCACCTATCTTCACTCCCATTCCTTCCCATTCTAATTGTCGCATGATGTTCTTGAGGGTGGCGCTGAAGAGTTTTGGTGAAATGGTATCACCCTGTCGAACCCCTTTTTTGACATCAATGATCACTTCTTTGTAGAATGGTGAGATCCTGGTGGTGAATCCGTAATACAGCTCACGAAGGATCTTGATGTATTGGGTTTGAACACCCTGTTTGGCTTGGGCTTCGATGACTGCTTCAGACTCCACAAATCAAAGGCTTTCTGTAAATCAATGAATGTGAGACAGAGCAGCATCTTGTACTCCCTACAAACCTCAATTGCTTGGTTACTGTGTGGATATGGTCGATTGTGCTGAATCCTTTCTGGAAGCCAGCTTGCTCACATGGTTGTCCTTCATCTAGTGTTGTGCCAATCCTGTTCAGGATGACTCGTGTAAACAGCTAGTAGATGACGGACAATAGGCAGATGGGGCGATAGTTGCCGATGTCGTGAATGTCTCCCTTCTTGAACAGTAGAACTTTCCTGCTGGTTTTCCATTGGGAGGGCACCTTGCATTCGGGCAGGTAGCGTGTGAAGAGCCGAGCTAGTGTATTGATGAGTACAGACGGCAGATTCTTCAGGTGTTCGGGTCTGACTTTGTCTGGGCCTGGTGCTGTTCCCTTCTTTACCGACGAGATGGCATGTCCTTTTTCAGAATGGAGAACGTTGGGAATGACATATCCATTCTGTGGAATTTGGTATGTGGGCAGGTGGACATGGCTATCAAAGAGATCTGAGTAGAAGTCATGGATAATCTTCTCCATTGCCTTTCTGGAAGATGTGATAGCTACATCAGGTGTTGGAGGGTAGTCATCTTGGTCTTATAGTTGGTGAAGAACAGGCGGGCACTGCAAATGCTTTTCCCGGCTTCTGCTGCATCTTCCAGTATTTCTGCTCTTCTGTCTTTGAGGTCTTCTTTTATCGCTTCTCTGCACCATTTAGCAAGCTTGGACATTAGCATTTGGTCTCCTGAGGCTCGTGCCTTGCCATGTTGGCGAATGAGCTTGAGAGTTTCTGAAGACAGGCGTCCTTTTGTGGCTTTCTCTCTCTCGGCATTCTTTGCACAATCATTGAGGTGCTGAACCAGTCGGTTGTATTCTTCATCTGTGTCGTCAATGGTGATATCTTCCCATGTTGCTGCAATGGTGCCAAGGATTTCCCAGTTGGTGGTCATTCTGGGAGTTCTCTTCTTAAACTTTGCAGCCTTTTCTCCACCTTGTGGGAAGTAGAATTTTGCATGAAGGAGACGGTGGTCTGATCCTGTTTGGAATTTGGGGACGATAGCAACATCGGTCAGACAAAACCATCAGTTGAAGATGATGTGGTCAATTTGATTGTGGAACTGTCCACCAGGATATTCCCATGTCCAACATTTCGCTTCAGCCTTCTGGAACTGTGAGTTCCCATGAATGGTCTTGGTGGACATGATGAACTCAGATAGTCTCTCACCCTGTTCGTTCCATTCTAGGCCATGGGTCCTAATGTGGAGTTCTTCAGCTGATCTTCTCGGTCCTATCTTGGCATTAAAATCATCGACTATGATCTTGTAGAAGGTGTGATTTTTTTTCATCATTATGTCCATGTAATTTTTAAAAAAAATTTTATTATACCGCCGTGAGATATACAATTACAAAGGTGTTCATAATTGGTTCTTGGTAGTACCCATCCCTCCACCCGTGCCCCATTTCCACCACCAATGTACCCCACCCCCTCTCGCCCACCCCTAGGCTGCCTCAATAGCAGGTACCCCAGTATCCTCTCTTTCTCTCTCTGTCTCTCTCCTGTCTCTGCAACTCTCTCCTTCTTTTACACATTGTGGCTAGCCCTTCAGATATTTAGAGTTTATCACTTAAGTCTCTTTGTGTATATTCAATGGTGAGTTTTAATCTGCCATTACCATTTCCCACACTTAGTAAAACACTGGTATCTATTTATATCCTATTAATGAATGCAGTCATTCTATATCTATCCTTTTCCTTCTGACTAATTTCACTCAGCATGATAGTCTCCATGTCCATCCATTTGCAGGTAAATTTCATAATTTCATCTTTTCTGACAGCTGCATAATATTCCATAGTGTAGATGAACCACAGTTTCTTTAGCCAGTCCTCTGTTCTCAGGCATTTAGGTTTTTTCCAGATTCTAGATATAGTGAATAGCGCAGAGATAAATAAAGAACAATGAGTTACCATCTCACACCACAGAGACTGGCACACATCCAAAACAGCAAGAACAACTGGTGCTGGCGTGGATGTGGGGAAAAAGGGACTCTCATCCACTGTTGGTGGGAGTGCCGGCTGGTCCAGCCCTTTTGGAAAACAATATGGGCATTCCTCCGAAAACTAGATATTGAGCCCCCATTTGATCCAGCAATAGCATTCCTGGGAATATACCCGAGAGACCGAAAAACACATAGCAGAAACACTATCTGTACTTCTTTATTCATCAAGGTGTGATCTTTTTTTATAGAACTCCTTCAATTCCATGTAGAATTTCCAATTTCATTTCCTTTGTATGTGGATGTTGGTGCAGGGTCTGTGGATCTCTGAATGCAATGTCTGTCAGTCCCTAGGGAATATAGTCAAAGGAGAACCTGGAATTCATTTGAGCCTCTTTCTCTGTGGAGTTCATTGGCAACCACATTTCCTGTTCTAGATAATAGGCCTTGGGAATATTAGCAGAATTTCTGTACTCTGTGTAGAATTTTAGAAGTATAGATACTGTCCAAGGAACAACAAATAAGAATGAAAAGAAAAAAATTGAAGATTTCTAGGACTAAAGTGAAAGAATATCACAAACCATGTCTATCCAGAAATCCTTAAAGCCACAGAGAGGATCTGAAGTCATAGAATGCCACCATTTCCATGCAAGGAGATTTATTTCTGCTCTTCTGTCCCGTTTTGGGCACTGATCTTGGCTCAGCAGCCCTTTAAGTTAAGTTAAAGGTATAATATAACTTTTCTGTAATATCTTGCTTTTGCTTGAATTATTTGTGGCTGTGGTAGTAGATGGTGGTTTTTAATATTTTTATTCCACTAGAGGAAGGCTATTTAGTTCATCAAATCAACTTAAATTGCATTATTAGGGATCAGGGGAATATTACAGCAGTAAGGTGATTATCTTTTTGTTGCTGTTTCTGATTCATACTTAGCAGTGCTCAGGGCTTACTTTTGAATTTGTGCTCAGGGATCACTCTTGGAAGCTTCTGTGGTGCCAAGGTCAGACACATACAAAATGAACCCAGTTTAGATGCATACAAAAATGAGCATCTTAGAGTCTTGAGAGTTAGTATAGCAGATAAGTTGCAGAGTGCTACCAGGAGTAAGCCCTTAGTGCAGCTGAGTGTGGCCCAAACAAAGCAAAAAACAAAAGCAACAGAAAATTTGGATCTCTGGTGCAAAACAAAGTGTTAAAATCTATCAAGTTTAATAAAATTTTTAGTATCTAGAGCTTGATGAAGGCTTCTCAACACAAAAAAAACACAATGTATAAAAGAAACATTGCAAAATTGTCTTTTTCAGCTGTAAATTTCAAGAAAATGCTTGCAATACAATATTTTTATTTAAAAATATTCCTAAAATATACAAAAAATAATTAACAGAATTATACAACATACTGATTAAAAATTGGTTGCAAACATTGAGTCATTTCACTGAAGAGTATACACAGTTAGAAAAGAAGCACTTGGAAATGTGTAGAAAATCTGTAGAACATGGTGTTAATTTTCTTTTCTAGAAGTAGAAGCAGAGATGGCTTTTGTGGCTAAGGCCTATCCTTAAAAACGGATTGGAGCCTATTGTTATAATTTGTTAAAAGTGCAGTTCTGTTCAGAACATGAAGTAGGGATAATGGCTTAACAGGTATGTAAATGAGTCCTAAATCATTCATCATTGAAGAGACTTACAATAAAAGTGGAGAATGGGAAATGGTGCAGAGAGAAGAATTAAAGCTTTTGATAAAGTCACCCCAATCAACTGTGGAGATTATCACGAAGAATTTTAAATCCAACGAGATCAGGTATGTTCAGCATGATATGGCCGTAGCCTGTCACTAAGTATTTGAGATGCAGTCATTCCATAGGGAAGTCTGCAGTGGTGTTTGTTGGGGGAAATATATATATATATATATATGAGTAGCTGCACGAGATGAGAGAAGGCAAAGTATAGAGGACATGAAAGAAATCACCTCTTATTCTGAATCAGAGTTTAGATTTAACTTAGAGTGTATTGCCATTGAGTAGCTTTAAGTTACATTGGAGATACATTGGGCAGAT
Organism: Cryptotis parvus; assembly: GCA_021461705.1. Classification (NCBI taxonomy): domain Eukaryota; kingdom Metazoa; phylum Chordata; class Mammalia; order Eulipotyphla; family Soricidae; genus Cryptotis; species Cryptotis parvus. The sequence continues at coordinate 36,294 of JAJIBD010005912.1, read as the reverse complement.
CCACTGGAGAAAGTAAAATGAATCAGTGCCCCACAATAGAGGGAAAGGTGGGAAGGATTGAAGAATTATTTGGTCCTGTCCCATCTGTGTTGTCTCAGTTTTTGCATCTGAACGATCAGAGAAACAATAAGCAAAGCTGAAGGACTGTCCAGAGCACCCTAAGCTTCCTGGGACTAGTGCTACTAAAATTGGTTTAGTTTGTTCCCACTGTTTCTTCTCACCAGGCCAATTGTTCTAGCAATTTCTATGTTGCACAGAACCACAGAATTTTATCAGTCACCAGTCAGAACTGGACTAAGTGGCAAGAAAAAAAACAATGGAGAGCTCTTAAAATACAGGATATTGGACAACCCATGAAACTGGAGTATCAGGGCAAATGGCCCCCAGACAGGGGTCTTTGGCTGGAAACTGAAAGGATGAACTGCACTTAGATTAGTAAAGGGGCAGATACACTGGAGAAATGAAGATGAATCAGCGTAGCACAACAGAGGGAAGAGAGTGAAGGATTGAATAATTATTCAATTGGTGGCTGAGAGTTGTTGCGAGAAGTTCAAAAGAAGCATAAGACACCAACTCAGTATCGGCTACTAGATCATGCTGTGAGCATACCAAGGAAATTGACAGTACAAACGAGAAGAAATCAATCGTCTTCTGCCCCTTAGTTCTTCTATACTTTTTTTCTTCTTCCATGACACCTCAGATTGCAGACTTTGCCCCAGTGGATCGGAGCTTGCTCACCTTAGTCTAGCTTTGCTTTGGCATGTTCAGATTCTGGGTGACAAATTTCTGGGTACTTATTTGAGAACTGGAGCAGGCAGGGGATTAAAAGTTAAATAAATAAATGTACTGCTTACTTATCTTACCCTCCTTTGGTGGTAGTTGTCATCATTGCAATATCTGGGAGTTATGCTTACACACTAGTTGTGGCTTCAGCAATAATGTCACAGTACTGAGAATCTCACTCAATAACACAGGGCTGTGTTGGGGATTGAATTTCATGTGCACGGAAGGCGCTGTCTCACATAGCCACGTCTCCTGGCCCAAAGCTAACATTTTGAAGGAGTTAAGACCAGGGAGTCACTTTTTTTGCAAAAGGATTATGAAGTGCCAGGCAATGCATCCAACAGTTCTAGAAATGTCTTTCTCATTGGGAAGGGACCATAATGAAATTGTGACTACAAATTGTACAGATTTTTGTATTTTGTAAAAATAAACTACTTAACTTGCTTTAGAAAATGGTCTCAGAGAAGGCATCTTTAGATCTTTCTACCCAATTCACTGTTAACTCTAGGGAATCCTTACCAGAAGCATGTAAATATGCATCTCGGGAATTAAACTAGCTTCCAGCTATCTTAAGCAAATATCCTATAAGGGAAATTGTGTTATCTAACTGGCCAGTTGATTCTTGGCTTTTTTCGGCTCCAAGAAAGAATTTAAATGGGATCCCTCTCTGTTACTCTCACTTCAAATTCTCTGGAGCAGATAAACATTATCATGAAACTGGCCAAGGATGAAATTTAAATAAGTAGTGATTGGAAAGGATGACAGTAAGAGTTTCCAACTCACAAAAACAGACAAATTAGTTTAATTAACTGCAAAATTTGGAAGAAAAAGATATGGGGAATTATTTATGTTGATGTGTAATGCATGCTTAATATTTTTGTAAACAAAGCTATTAGGGCAAAGAAACCAAACCAAAATAATTATTCCTCCAAAATGTACCACCAAAGAGCAATTTAAAGTCAATACTGTGCCAGGAATAATCACTGAGCATTGCTGGGTGTGGTCTACCCACAAAAGAGTTGATTGTTCTGGGTATTTTACTTGGGATCATCATGGACGCTCATGCGGTTGAATAATTATTTACATAAGAGAATATATATATTTGCACACACACATATTCCCAAATAAGATATAGAGAGCATTTATTGGAGATTTTTCTGAGAGTGTATAGTTGTTGAAAGAGAAAATAACTTTCTGGAAGAGAAGCTGAGAAGAAATGACTTGGGCTTCTATTATCACCTTTTTCATGTTTGTTTATTTTGTTTTGGTGCCACAGGCAGCAGTGCTCAGGGCTTACCTCTGGTTTGGGGGAAAATGTGTGATGCTCCGGATCTAATTTTGGGTTTGCCATATGCAAGGTGAGCACTCTACCCACTGTATTACCTCTTCGGCCCCTTCTCCTTTTTTTTTTTTAACAAATATATATAAAGACATCAAGCTGAGAAGAGTGAGAAATATAACTTTGCATATATGGATTTAAAAAATTAATTATATCACAGTAAGATAAGCAATTACAAAGCTGTTCATGATTGAGTTTCAGTCATACAATGTTGCAGCACCCATCTCTCCACCAGTGCCCATTTCCCACCACCATTATCTCCAATTTCCCTCCCCCACACTGACCTCAGTCTGCCTCTATGGCAGGCACTTTTCTCTCTCTCTCTCTCTCTCTCTCTCTCTCTCTCCCTCCCTTCTCTTTTTTTTGGGGTGTCACACCCAGCAATGCTTAGGGGTTACTCCTGGCTCTGCACTCAGGAATTACCTCTGGCAGTGCTCAGGGGGCCATATAGATTTTGGGGATTGAACCCGGGTCTGCTGCATGTGAGGCAAACACCCTTCCCACAGTGCTATTGCTCTGGCCCCTCTTTCTTCATTTGCTTATTGTGGTTTGCAATACATGCACTGAGGAACTATCATGCATATACCTTTATCTACCTTCAATACTCTTCTCTTCTGGCATTACCATTTCCAACTATTATTAGCAGATTGATCCCTTCTCTATCTTACCTAACCTCTCCCCTCCATACACTTGTGATAGATTCCAACACTTAACAGGTCCACCTTGTCCCTGTTTTGCCTAGCCTTGAATATTGTCTCATAATGTGCATATCACTTGTGTCATGTCACTTGTCTTCCTGTTGTTCATCGATTTGCTCAACTGGGCACCAGTAACATCTCCATACATCCTGTCACATGCTAGTGTAGCCCAAGGGCATCCGCTCACTCCAGGAACATGACGAGCCTCAAACCATTCCTTCAGGTCGTGGGAATGAGGTCTATAATTATTACTGGTTTTTGGCATATCAAATACGACCGGATAGCTTGCCAGGCTCTGCTGTGTGGGTGGGATACTAGTAGGCTCTCATCTCCTGCATTTATTGATGAACCCCACAGCCGCTCAAGATGGGGAAAGATGGGCTTTTCTGCTGGATGGAGCTCTGATGAGCTGTGGAGTCCAAGTATTGAAAATAGCAGCCTTCATGGTATGGGAGTTCCTCTGGCTTCTTGTGAGACTATGCTGGGATGGCAGGCCAGGGCTAGACCCGCCTTCCCTCCTGGGCACCTCATGGTCAGCTTTGCACAGGGAGATCCGGCAGCAGCTTTGCCCCATGTATCAGAGTCAAAGTTCCCTAAGCTTTGGTTCGTATAGTCCTTGTTTTCCCCCACTTTCTCTCTTTCCCTTCCTCACCTTTACTCCTTTTATCCTTCCTTCTCACCTTCTTTTTCCTTTATTCTTTTCATTCATTCAATAATTATAGTTGAGAATTTATGATATTTCAGCCACTTTTCTAAGGCTGGAGGAAATTAATGGTAAAGAAGACAAACAAGAGTCTTGCTTTCTTGGTTCTTAGACACCAGGAAAATAGACAGAAAAAATGACTAAATAATTGCAACAACTGAAAATAGTCATAGGTCAGGAAAGAAGGTGTGGTGAAAGCCTATAAGGTGGGAGGTTAGTGAGCTCTGCTTGAATGTTTGGAGGAAACTTCCTTAAACAGGTGATGAGCTGCAGCTTGAAAGATAAGAAAGAGCTAACCAAGTCATCTCTGGACAGGACAAAGTCCAACAAGCTTTCAGGGGAAAGGCTTAGAAAGCAAGAAAACGATTGACGGTACAGAAAAAAGACAGAAGGGGAAAGTGGTGTATGTTAAGTTTAGAAACAGGATCAAAGTCCTTAGCCAGAAGACGAGATTTTATTCTAGATATGGAAGGAAGACTTGACCAAGTTTGAATTGAGCTTAAGAGAGTAGTTTGTCACTATTCAGAAAATATTACAAGGAATAAAGAATGAATGTTAGAGAGCTAATCCAGTGTCTACCTTTTATATTTATTAGATGATTATAATTGTAGCAGCTTATAAGAATAGGATTTATGTTTAATATTGTCAATACAAAATGAGTTCAGAATGATTTTCTTGTCTCTTAAATATCACCCCAAACTCAGACTTTTTCTATTTTTTTTTTGCTGGGAATTTTTGAGCCACCCCAACAATGCTCAGGGATACTCCTGGCTAGATGCTCACCAGTCACTCTTGACAGTGCCCTGAAACCACGTGGTACCAGGAATGGAAGTTAGTGCTTCATACATGTGAGGTAAATGCTGTAGTACTGACCCTCTTTATATCTTTTAGCATGTTAGGCTCCGCAGACTGACCTAGCTGATAGGTTCTTATTCTCTTGTTCACCACATGGTTGCCTCAATCCCAGGTATTGTGTGATGATACAGTGTCTTGTTGGATGACAGATTTAGCTCTTCTGGGAGCTTTGCTGTTTTACCCACTCACAGCTTAATCTACTTACATGTTCTTAAGCCAAGGTTCATTCTAATGAGATCTCTCTTCTATGTAAACACTGCTAGAGGGTGTGGCAGTTATAGAAGTCACCTTGACTGAATAACTTCTGACTTATTATACATCTACTAAGACTTCTATGTTTTCTAGATTGGGCACAGCTCCTCTTTATACCCACTGCACCCAGCGTGGGACAGTTAGAATTTACCAGGAGACTACCACCCTGGTTATGTTGAGAGCGATAGGAAGGCTATATAGGAAGGATCATACTAGTTTGCTCTCAAGCAGGCAAGTGTGACCCTTTCAGTATACAGAGAACAAGATACTCAGAGTCACCCTGGTGCAGATAATAAATAAGAAGGACTTTGTGGGTACCATCTAGACTACATGAAGCTCATGAAATTAAGATGTATTACTTAATACCACCACTCTCTCTCTCTCTCTCTCTCTCTCTCTCTCTCTCTCTCTCAGTGTTTTACATAAGAGATAATCTTGGTAGAAGGGATTAGTCCTTGGCATAACCTTTGTTTATACCTGTAATAGGGTGTGGCACCACCCTTCTACAATCTGTTTAGGGTTCTTTGTTGACACAACCCTCTCTGACACAGATAGGATTACTTTGATGTATATAAGGGACTGACTTGAGGCCCCTTCGCCCCTTTTTCCTGCTCCTTCTTTTGGGTAGGACTCCTCTCTCTTTGGTTGGAGACTTGAGCTCTCTTGTATGGTCTAAGTTCTGACCAGAGCTAGAGTTGTTTCATTATATTGGATTGTGGTGTTAGAGCTTTTGCACTATTAAAAGCCTTTTTTGGAACTGCACCGGACTCGTGAGTTTTCATCCATTCCCCTGCGTCCTCGGAGGTAGAAGAGAACTTCTGTCCTGACACTGTTGGGGACCCTAGCAGCAACCCCGACAGTGTCTGAACAATGAGGGCTATTTTCTGTTGATTCTCCTTTTATTAGAAAGGAAAAATCTTCCCAAATTTCCCAATCTAGAGATCAAGATTGGGTCCCATGTCAAGGGGGAGTAGAAAAAAACATTTCTCTGTTCATGGTGGTTTACTCTTTTTCATGAATTTGTGGGAGGACTCACAGCTCAACAAAATCAGCGTTTACCACAAGGAAAGAAGGCAGCTAGAGGTTGTTTGCCATAGTTGATTTGATTATTTTGACAAATATGGATAATTAAAAACAACATGTTTAAAATTCTTCCCAATCAACATCGTTGTTTATCCCAAGCTTTGAGGAAAGGGGAGATGTTGTACAACAAATCTATTTTGTGTTTATTACACTTCGGTTCAAATTTGGAAACTAGCAGACACTTGGCTTTGGAATAAAGCAGCAGAAGATGAATCTGGGTGGCATGCTTGCTGTGTGTGAACCCGTCCTTCTGGGACTGCGCAGGTCCAGGCCCTCGTTTCTGTCACCTGCGTCTTGCTCATAATTATGGTCATCTTCATTTTCAGATATCTATAACCCAACACTCCTCTTCTTTCAAGATCATCTGAGTTGTTTTTTTTTCCTGATTTCCTCACCCTGAATTACTTTGGTCAAGCTCCTGCTGCTGGAATCTTACCAGGAAACATCGAACTGCTTCTTTGTCTTCATTGCTGTGCTAATCTGCCTCCATTTTTTTTTGTTCACCATGAATTTTGCTGGAAGAGACTTATTTCCCTAGGGCTATGCCCCTAAGCAATTCTGTTTCAAGAATTTCTTAAAAGAATCCTGTCTAAATTCCCTTTCAAAGTCTGATAAAATTTTCTACCCTCTGGTTATATCATTGTCCTTTGTAACTGAGACTATATAGTCAGTTGCTACTGAAATGAAATCTGACTAATTGTTGTCATTTATCACTAAAGTTCCTGACTAAATATATTTGCCTGTATAGAGGACATTCTAGATGCCAATGGGAAGATAAGCATAGATGAGCGAGTCTTAAAGGGGGAGTAGGATTATCCTGGTTAATAAGCAGAATCAGGAGCAGTGCTGGGTAGGATTTTCTTGATTCTCACTTTCGTGGTCTTTTCTCCCCTACAGAGCCTGGATCAAGGTGCAAAATAATTCTGACTATTCTGTCACCAGTTTTTCCCAAGAGACAGAGGCCCTACTCTCATACACAGCTTCTGAGACTCCAGTGTCAATGTTTTATTGCATCTCTAACCATAAACACCTTTCTCCTGCACACAGGGTCTGATGTCATAGTACAGATCAGATAAGGAGCCTCCTAAAAGAAGAGGTTTAAGATGTTCCAAGACTCCTTCCTTTTCCCTCTTTGTGATTGTAATGAAGTTACACCATCCCTAAAGGAAGCAGAGGCCAGTGTCCTCTGAGAGGGAGAGAGGAATTTCTCCCCCCTCTCTTCCTCCCTCTGTTCTCTTTCCCTCTTCCCCTTCCCTCCTAGGAAGCTACCAGGCTAGGATCAGCTTTTCAGAGGGGTACACAGGCCCCAAAAAGGTGATAGTGGGGTGGGAGATGCTAGTATAAACATGTCATTTTTTTCAGAGTATTAATTTCACAAGAAGGTTTGGGAGAAAAATACTTCTTTTTATGTTAACAAAAAATAAAGCCCCATGTCAGGGAAAAGAATGGGCTGGTGAAATATATGTGAATTTATTAGCTAAAATCAAGCCTCAAACACTTAGCAGCTCCTTTGGGTTCTGCCCATTCACCGGTGATGCATGATTTCGTTCTTACAAAGGACATGAGGGTTATGTTGGCAGAAGACCTGCATGGACAGCTGTTAGTCCCGGGTTAAGGTGTTGGCCTTGCATGCGAACAATCTGATTCGGTCCCTGGCAACCCATGGTCCTCCAAGCATTGCTGGGTGGGGCCATGAAAGTTCCTGAGCACTGCAGCACGTCATCTTCTGGGCGCTACAGGGTCTGAGCAGGGAGCTACGCCTCTGGGCCCTAGCATGGAACTACTGGCCTGTTACTGAAATTGCCCCCAAACATCCTGAACACCACTTGCAAGTACCTGAAACAAAGGAAACCAACAGCATAATAGAAACTTGCACAGACACCAGTTGTTAATATGGGTACACATTCTGGAGTAGAGAAACTACTAAATGTTCAAAAAATGTCCTTCCACTTCTTACCTGTTCTCTTTGGGAAAATGTTGTGACTTCAGGGATAAGTATCCTTTATTCCACGCTAAAATAAAGCAAGTGAAAACAATTGAAAAGCAAATAAACCTCTCCGAGTTGTGAGTTTCAGGAAAGGAGGAGGGAGGAACAGCCACCTTAGATCTGTTCTGAATGTTGCTTTTTCCTCTGGTTACATGTGTGCTGAACTCTGACTCCAGGAAACTCTTATTTATTGGTCTTCTGTTTTCTGGCAGCCTAGCTGTAAATACATCCATTCTCTAGTCCAATTTTCAGTCACATTGAAAAATCCACGGCTGGCCCTGGAGTGTATGTAGCATAGTGGAAGTGGTAGAGCGTGGCTCGCATGCAACAGATCCAAAGGCTGACCCCTAGTACTGCAAGTCCAAACCCCTCACCCCTCCCACCCCAGTATTCCTTGGTTTAAGTCTGGTTGCCCCAAAGCCACACAGAGTAGCTCTGTATCACTGGGCCCCTGAGTTTTGCTAGAGGTGGATCTAATTTTAAAAGCTGCTGTGAACCGTCAATAACATGAAATTCACATTCAGACCTTTTAAGGGACATCATTCCATGGCTGTCACTACTTTTCAGCAGTGGGAGGCCATTTCCTCTATCAAATTCCACAACTTTTGTTTAAAAGTTTTCTGTCAAAAAAGTTCATCAAGGACTTGTCAATGGTTGGAGTCTATCACTTGTGTGTGGGTGGCAGAGGGTAGGTAAGATAGAGAAGGCAGCAGCTTGCCAATAGTAATTGGAAATGGTAATGCTAGGTTAGAACTGAGTATTGAAAGTAGGTAAAGGGATATACATGATAATGCTTTAGTGTCTCTATTGCAAACTATAATGCATGCACGAGAGGGAGAGGAGAAAGAAGTATCTGCTATAGAGGCAGATTGGAGAGGGAAGGGAACCTGGGGACATTGGTGTTGGGAAATGTGTACTGGGGGAGGAATGGGTACTGGAACACTGTATGCCAGAAACCCAGTCATGAACAGCTTTGTAATGGTCTATCACATGGTGGTCAAATTAAAAAAAAAAGTTCTCTAAAATAATGTTCAGGTAACCTCGAACCATTAAGCTTCCACTCTCTTTTCCCTTCCCTCCTGTTCCCAGCAATGAAGGACTTACTTTCTATTGCTATGGCTTTACCTACTGTGGGCATCTCTTGTAGACAGAACCCTAGTATATGATCTATTGTGTAGGACTGTTGTTTCCCTTGATCACACAGCACTGAAGGTGCTAAGGAGATATCAGACAAACGAAAGCACATGCACTTAGGGACTACCAAGGGCAAAAGCAAACATATTTTATCTTACTCTGTAGCACCAGGTCTCCCGTCTTAACTTGGCTAACCAAATAGCCTATGGCAGCTGTGCCAGGCTATGATAGAACCTCCAGAGTGTGGTCGGGGGCACTGTCAGATCCAAGGTCAGCTCAGGCAGCAGGTGCTTGGGAAGCAATTTTTTCAAGCTCACTGAGTCCAGCTGGATGCTCTGCACTGTTTATCCTTGTATGGCACATCGCAGTCTCATTATCAGAGCCGTGCTTGGCCAAACATTCACAGTCAAGGCCAACCAGACCGGCCTGGACCTGGCCTTTGGAAAGGCTGAAAGGCTGCTCCCGTGTGCAGCCAGTGAGCTGCATGGGCAATTAAATCACTCCCAAGGAAAATCTTGTTTGAGCACTAAAGGTCATGGCTATGATTTGTCTGTGATTCTTTGTCAATACGTTTTTCTAACCAAGTACCACATAAAGAGTCCATTATATGTGCTCTGGAGCTCCCTGCATGCCCGGGGATGGGAACGGAAAAGTCTGTGGGCAGGCCCTGTTAAATGCACCATTTACCATGGCACAATCGCTCTCCATCCTCAAGTCTGCCTTTTGTTTACGCAGGTCCTAATTCATGGAGGGGGGAAATGAGTGTAACCAGAAGTATAAGGTCTCATAAAAGATTTTAACTCGTTTTACAAGATTTTCACAGGCGGCTGCACAACAAGCTCTGAAAAGGCCCCTCACAGAGTGAGAAGTTGGGGAACAGAGTCATGAATTGTGCTTGTGTTTTGCTTCAAAGGTTCTAATTCACTGACAGTAAATCGTGGGCTTAGGCCCAGAAATTTCTTCTTTCCCCCTGGGTCATTCTCTGTCCTTTCTCAGAGAGAGTATCTAGCGAAGCCACTGCATAAAACAGCCTGGAGAATTGGGGGGTATTTTTTTGACAGCTCCCTTTTACAAACTGGTTTTAGATAACAGTTCAGGCGATTGCTCTGTGGGTGCAGGCTTGCCTGCATGTCACATCCTCAACTATAGCAACCCTAACTCCCAAGAAATAAAGGGAAACCCCCAGTTTCTTACAGAGAGGTCAGGCAGCAGCATCTTGCCCAATGGAGATTAATCCCCAGTTCTTCTACAAAGCTCTAAACAAAGTAGAAAATTCATTTGTCTTCAAAGGGAAGTAATCCCTGTAGGTTGGACAGTTTCATGATAGTGTAAAAAGACCATGAGAGACCTAGACCCCCCTGACTTTCTGCTCTTTCAACACATGGTTCCTCTTTTAGCTTGTCCTGTATTTGTGTTGCAGGTAGTTCAAAAAGTGAAACTAGGAACTCTTCTATCTTATGAAGAGCCTGGAGGTCGGCAGTCCAGTTTGAGGGTTCCTCATTGCCATTAGGGATCAGGTTCTTTCTAGATGACTACTTCGTTCATTCTAGGGTGGGGGTCTCAGCCTTGGAAGGCCTCAGATCTGAGTTCTAGGCAACAGAATGAATGGAAAGGGAAGGGTAAACTCTCACCAAAAAAAGAGTGCCCATATTTTGGAGCTCAGGGAAGCAAAACTGGCAGCCAATAGCTGAGAACCAAACTAAAATGAAATTAGGGCTTGTGGATTAATTCTAGAATCTGTGTAAAAGAACAAGTCCATGATTTGAAGGGACACACTTGATTCTCCTTCACTTTGGTCATGAGTGTGAATTTTAACTTTAATTTTCTCATGTGGTAAAGGGGATTAGACTTTCTAGAAACAAGATCATGAGAACTAGTTCTTTCAGGTCAAATACATGGTTGGTTTAGGGATGAACTAAAATGGTAGGATATGTGTACATTGAAAGGATGAGTTTGGGGAAAAAGTGCTGGATGTAATCCAAAAAATGGAGCAGAGAAGCTAAGTTCTGGCAAAGCATGGCCAAAAGCCAGTTGGGCTGGAGATGGTAGACAATAGAAGAAATGGGAAAAAAAATTTTAGAATTGAGGAAACCAGAAATCAAAATAGCCATCAGTTAAAGAAGCCTCAGAGGAATTTACTCAATGTAGGTAGCCCATTTGCCCAGCATTGCTCACTATTTGAATTTTTTGTCTTAGAAGTCCTTGAAGGAATGAATAAAATATGACACATGGGCTGATGATGGCTCTGAAACTATGTGCTCTCAGTGATTCTAAGTTGAATGAAAAGCTTATAAATATTCTGGCGGAAATAGAAGCTGGCTTCCAGGGGGCACAGGAGATACTGAGGGAACCATGTGGCTGTGAGGCTGGAACTCAGGACTCCCACATTATCTGAACTCTAACTTTTTGAGCGATCTTGCAAATCCCTGTTTATCTCATTCTACCTGCTCTTGGGTTAGGTCCCAGGCTTAATTAGGAATGAAGCTAGTTCTGAGCTAGGAATGGACAATTCACAGTATTCTAAGAAAAGCAGATCTCTGTCAGGAAGAGACAAATGAGGTAGTCTAAAGTGAAGGATTCTGGAGACTTTCTGAGAGTAATTATGCTCATCTACTTTAAAGAGGATGAGCTTTATCTCGTGTTTCTCTCTGGTTTTGAAAAAAGAAAAGATGGAAGGTAATGAGGGAAGGCAAAAAAACCCTGCAGAATAACTTAAGTGTTTTAATTAAAAATAAAATTCTACATGGCAAATCTTTTAAGAAGTTATTTGGTCTTATAGAATGTCGGTCTATCTTTTCATGATGATTTCTTCAGATTGATGAATCTATGCTTTGAAGGTACAAAAGATATTTATGAAATTCTCAAATAAGTAAAGTCGAATAGATGTTTCCAAATAACTTCTTTCACTCTCTATAGGCTAGAATGTTAAAACTCTAGAAATCTCTCTACCCACATTCTTAGTAATGACTTTGCATGTGATATGTAAAAGTTCTTGATACCTATATTTGATTTGATTGATGCTACATGCAACAGAAGTTTGCATACAAGTGAAAGTTGTATTTCCTGCAAGAAACAAACCCAAACGGCTCTGGTAATGGGCTTTTATGCTATGATAGGGGAAGATGGGAAGAGAGAGTCTTCCCCTTCCTGAAGGGAGCCTGATTCAATGAACCCCACCAAGCTAAACTGCAGTCTTCTGGGCCTGAGGGAATTTTCTGATATGATGAGAAAAACTGAGGGTAGTGTTGTGTTTCTGAAAAAAAAAGGAAAGGGCACTTTTATTTGCTTCCCTCTTGTATGTTTTGTGACTCTATCAAAAAATAGAATCAGTATGTGCTCTGGCAGTTCGACATTTCTATATTTCCAGGTGGACTCAAAGAATTTAGGAGAACCATTTTTTAAATAGTAAGAGTTCTAGTTTTTTACATGTTAGGAGAAGCTACTTTCTTGATAAGGCAAATAGCAAATGACCCTGGGAAATATTATTGTGATGGCTTGCAATTATGTCTGGAAGGTTAAATGACCTAATGCTCCCAATAAATGCTCATGGTGCATGTCTGTCTCACGGGTTTCCTTTGTGGAAAGATGGCAGAAGCTGAAGAGATCTTCTGAGATAGGGGTGGTGGGAGAGCCATGTGTGAATAAAACCTCAGGATAAAGGGATATAAGGAAAACCCTGGTTTGCAGGAGCTTGACTCTGTCTAAGGCAATTCATAGCTTTCATTAACAGAAAGATAAAAGGTTTAGATTAAATATAAAAATAAAGACCTATGCATTTTTTCTCCTCTTAATTAGTAGCCAAAGCTTTTTATCTGGTTTACAAAGTATAGTAAGACACAAGGGAGGTGCGTCTTAATTTATTGGTAAGGATCCCATTTATTCAGTGGGATGCTAATAAAATGCCCGTAAACCTTTCAACAATGAGCTGGGAGGGGTGGGGGTTGGGGGAGACTTGAAGCTCCTCTTGAGGCCATCACACACTGCAAAGCAGTGTCGCGCCATCCCATTTGTATCAGCCACTTCTGCTGGGTCCTTAGAAGTCATTTTGCAGAAAAAGTGTCCTATTGAGTCTTAGCCTAAAATTGCTCCCGGACCCACATTCACACTGGCATGGCAGGTGGATTCTTTGCTTTTAAAAAGTTTTGGTGACACTCTCCTTAAGAGAAGGAAATATATGATTGATGATAACAGTTTTGCCAAATTGTTCTTACAGAAAATATGATAAATTAAAATCATTTGGCGTAATCTCTGGATTCTTCAGAGATACGAAAAATCAGTCTCAGCATCAAGTGCCCTTTTCATGGAAGTTCTGATTGGTTGTGATGTTGGTGGGCCCCCACAGGTGGCTTATGTGAGGCAGATGGAGAGAGATGACCACTTTCTCCCTATCAGACTCTGCCATCCTGGGACAGGCTGTGAAGGCGATAGGACTGATACAATCTGATAAAGTCTGCTATGAGCACCTGCATGGCATGGGCCAGAGCCCTGCCCACCCCCATGAGATGGCAGTCAAGCCACACATGACATCCACTTGTCCTTCTTGGCACAGGAGTTAATCCCTACCACCTGATTTCGGGGTAGCAGTGGACTCAGGCTGGAGCGAAATTACTCTTTGCAGGAAAAGAATGTCCGAGGCCTTACCCAGGCCTTCCAGGTCTCTGTCCTATCCCACATAAAAGGATTTCAGGAGTGGTGAAGTAAAATCAGATTTTATTTGGAGGCTTTTGAGAAAGGGAAGTAAGAAGAGAAAAAAAGAGAGTAACACATTCAAGAGAGAGAGAGCAAAAGAGAGAGTAAGGGAAAGAAATAAAGAACCTGCCATGGAGGAGGGCTGGGGGGAGGAGAGGGAACCAGGGACGTTGGTGGTGGGAGATGGGCACTGGTGGAGGGATGGGTGCTGGAACACTGTATGACCAAAACCCAAATATGAACTTTTTAATTGTATATCTTTGTAATTGTATATCTCACGGTGGTATAATAAAATACTTGGAAAAAAAGAGGGAGGGTAGACTTCTTTAGAGGTGGAGAGAGTGCCAGCACATGTGTCAAAAGGGGAGATGTGGGTGACACATATGCATGGACACCACACATGCTTGGCCATGTGGGCACAAGCAGAAATGGACTCAGACAGAACATGCACACGCTTCCTTTGTTCAAGGTGGCTTTTATAGGGTTTCTCCTAAGCTGCCCCATGTGGGGCTTCTAGTTAGGTAAGAGTTCATTGGCATAGTATTCCATTTGGACACAGGTACACCCGGCAGAGCAGAAACCAGCTTTCCCCGTTGAACCCCCTGCATTCCATGGACCACGAGAGCAACTTCCAACCCGAGTCCACCATCCCGGCGGAGCCTCAGAGGAGCCCAGAGGAACCCCCCACAACTTGCTGGCAGCCATTTTCATAATCCACACTCTGCAGCAGGTAAGATCTCCACCCAACAGACTAATCCAGTCTCCAGCCCCCAGATTAATCCAGTCTCCAGCCTGGCTTGTCAGAAACCCAGCCTACAAGGAACCACCATAAAAGAGACCCGCCCTTCAGAGGAGAGTATTTCAAGTGCAGGAATGCTTGAGCCTAAGACACAGGTACACCTGGCAGAGCAGAAACCAGCTTTCCCTGTTGTGCGCAGCCACGCAATTTACCTCCAAATTCAACCCACCCCTCTGAGAGAGTCCCAAAAATTAATGAGAATATAGCGCCCGCATGGCAGAGCCTGGCAAGCTGTCCGATGCATGTTCGATATGCCAAATCCAGTAACAGAAATGTTTATTTTCCTGACCCCGAAAGAGCCCTTAATACGGCAGCAGTAAGAAAGGCAAACAAGCAGTGCAAGACAAAATTTCATGGCCATCCTAGGCTGCCAAAGCGAAGAAGGACTAAAATGACTGTCTGTACTTTCAATGCACGTACACTGGCATCGGAAGCATATATTGAGGATCTGATGCTGCAAGCAAAAAAGATCAAGTACGACATCATTGGTCTGACTGAGACGAGGAGGCGTCAGTTGCATCATGCTGTATTTGACACCGGAGAATAATTGTTCCTTAGAACATGCGACGAAAGAGGCATCGGTGGCGTTGGTGTCCTTGTCAACACGAACATGGCCGTAAACATTGAGTCATTTGAATGCCTTACAAACCGAATAGGGCGATTACACTTGAAGAGATGTGGCCCACTGCCAGCAATTTCTATCTTCATTGTCTACGCACCAACATCCACATACAAAGAAGATGAAATTGAGAAATTCTACATGGAATTGGAGGAGTTCTATAAAAAGATCACACCTTCTACAAGATCATAGTCGGTGATTTTAATGCCAAGATAGGAGCGAGAAGATCGGCTGAAGAACTCCACATCGGGACCCATGGCCTAGAATGGAGCGAACAGGGTGAGAGACTATCTGAGTTCATCATGTCCACCAAGACCATTCATGGGAACTCACAGTTTCAGAAAGCTGAAGCGAAACGTTGGACATGGGAATCTCCTGGCGGACAGTTCCACAATGAAATTGACTACATCATCTTCATTGACAGTTTTGTCTGACCGATGTAGCTGTCGTCCCCAAATTCCAAACAGGATCAGACCACCCCTCTCCTTCATGCAAAATTCTACTTCCCACAATGGGGAGAAAAGGCTGCAAAGTTTAAGAAGAGAACTCCCAGAACGACCACCAACTGAGAACTCTTTGGCACCATTGCAGCAACATGGGAAGATACCATCATTGATGACATCGATGAAGAATACAACCGACTGGTTCAGCACCTCCATGATTGTGCGAAGAATGCTGAGAGAGAGAAAGACACAGAAGGACGCCTGTCTTCAGAAACTCTCGAGCTCATTCGCCAATGTGGCAAGGCGCGAGCCTCAGGGAGACCAAATGCTAACATCCAAGCTTGCTAAACAGTGCAGAGAAGCGATAAAAGAAGACCTCAAAGACAGAAGAGCAGAAATACTGGAAGATGCAGCAGAAGCCGGGAAAAGTATTCGCACTTCCCGCCTGTCCTTTGCCAACTATAAGACCAAGATGACTGCCCTTCGACGCCCTGATGGATCTATCACATCTCCCAGAAAGGCAATGGAGAAGATTATCCATGACTTCTACTCAAATCTCTTTGATAGCCATGTCCACCTGCCCACATACCAAATTCCACAGGATGGATATGTCCTTCCCAACGTTCTCCCTTCTGAAATCCGACATGCCATCTCATCAGTAAAGAAGGGAACAGCACCAGGCCCAGACAAAGTCAGACCCGAACACCTGAAGAATCTGCCATTGGTACTCATCAATACACTAGCTCGGCTCTTCACACGCTACCTGTCCGAATGCAAGGTGCCCTCCCAATGGAAAACCAGCAGGACAGTTCTACTGTTCAAGAAGGGAGACATTCACGACATTGGCAACTATCGCCCCATCTGCCTGTTGTCTGTCATCTACAAGCTGTTTACACGAGTCATCCTGAACAGGATTAGCAGAACACTAGATGAAGGACAACCATGCGAGCAAGCAGGCTTCCGGAAAGGATTCAGCACAATCGACCATATCCACACAGTAACCAAGCTCATTGAGGTTTGTAGGGAGTACAAGATGCCGCTCTGTCTCACGTTCATTGATTTACAGAAAGCCTTTGATTCTGTGGAGACTGAAGCAGTCATCGAAGCCCTAGCCAAACAGGGTGTTCAAACCCAATACATCAAGAACCTTCGTGAGCTGTATTACGGATTCACCACCAGGATCTCACCATTCTACAAAGAAGTGATCATTAATGTGAAAAGAGGGGTTTGACAGGGTGATACCATTTCACCAAAACTCTTCAGCGCCACCCTCGAGAACATCATGCAACAATTAGAATGGGAAGGAATGGGAGTGAAGATAGATGGTTGGCAACTACACCACCTCCGCTTCACTGATGACATCGTTCTAATAACACCAAACATTAGCCAAGCGGCACAAATGCTGGCTGACTTTGACCAAGAATGTGGAAAGATAGGTCTACAGCTGAATCTAAAGAAAACTATGTTCATGAAGAATGAACTAGTTCCAGAGGCCCCATTCACTCTCAATGGAACAAACATCTCTGAATGCAGCAGTTATGTTTACCTAGGTCGAGAAATCAACATAATGAACGACCTAAAACCTGAGCTGCGCAGGAGGAAGAGAGCGGCATGGAATGCCTTCAAAGGCATCGAAGAAATAGCTAAAAGGACAAAGAACCTCCGGCTCCGGGCACATCTCTTTGACTCCACAGTTCTCCCTGCATTAACATACGCCTCGGAGACCTGGGCCCTATGAAAGCAGGATGAGAATGTTATTTGGGTCTCCCAGAGAGGAATCGAAAGAGCTATGCTTGGAATATCACGCCTCAATCAAGTGAGAGAAGGAATCTGGAGTTCTGACCTTCGTCGCTATTCCAGAATCAGGGATGCTGTCTCGTTTGCCAAGGCATCGAAAATCAGATGGGCTGGACATGTAATGCGATTTGGAGACAACCTCTGGACTAGAGCCATTACCGACTGGCTCCCACGGGATGTCAAAAGATCACGTGGCCGCCCACCTACAAGATGGTCAGACTTCCTTGTAAAGACCCTAAAGGAACGGTTTGAGGCTCTTCATATTCCTGAATCAACCAGATGCCATTGGGCTACATTGGCACGTGATAGGGTCCAATGGAAATGTTACTGGCACCCGCTCAAGCAAATCGATGAATAACGGGATTCAAGTGATCAAGTGATCAAGTATTCCATTGTGTAGATGTACCAAAGCTTCTTTATCCAGTCATCGATTTTCGGGGGCACTCTGGTTGCTTCCAGATTCTGGCTATTGTGAATAATGCTGCTATGAACATAAAAGTAGGGATGGTGTTTCCGCAGCTGTTAGGAAAAATGAAGTTATAAAATTTGCCTATAAATGGATGGACATGGAGAAGATTATGTTGAGCAAAATTAGCCAGAAGGAGAGAGACAGATACAGAATGACTGCATTTATTTGCATGGCATAAATATATATGTACATATTATGATACCAATATCCAAGGTCAAGTGAAACATGTATCAGGAGGTCTTGTCAAAGGTGGAAAATATCACAAGCGTGTGGGAGTCAGAGGTTAGGTAAGACAGAAAATGGAACAGTGTGCTAATAATTGTCGAGGGTACTAATGCCAACCTAGAACTGAGCATTAAATAGAGGCAAAAGGATACACATGACAACCTTTTAATGTATGTTCTGTAATCCATAGTCTGGAAGGGAAGGAAAAGAGAAAGAGAGAGAGAAAGGGAAGGAAATAAAGAACCTGCCATGGAGGTGGGCTGGGGAAGGGGGAGGGAACTGGGGACATTGGTGGTGGGAGATGGGCACTGGTGGAGGGACGGGTGCTGGAACACTGTATGACCAAAACCCAAATATGAACTTTTTTAATTGTATATCTTTTTATTTGTATATCTCACGGTGGTATAATAAAATACTTAAAAAAAAAAGAGGTTCATTAGCGGTTGCCAAGGACTAGAGTTGGGATTGGTCAGTGGTCTTTGAAATGTTTTTCCTTGGCCTTTGTTTCTCCCGGAGCTTCTCTAAGAGGGGATCCAGCCTTCACTGGCTCTGTTGGTGCTATGTAAAGCCTTATCAGGCCTTAGTTCCCATGTCTGCAAGGTGGGCTTTTTTGCAGCCTTGGAGCTATTGGTTTTTAATACATCTCAGGAATTCCATTGCCAAGAGCTCTCTCCTATCTATCTGTCTACATTAATAATAGTATATGCAAAGACTAGAAATTGAGCTCCCATTGGACCCAGCCATACCACTTCTGGGAATCTACTCTGGGAAACCAAAAATACGCAGAGGAAACACCATCCCTACTTTTATGTTCATAGCAGCATTATTCACAATAGCCAGAATCTGGAAGCAACCAGAGTGCCCGAAAATCGATGACTGGATAAAAAGCTTTGGTACATCTACACAACGGAATACTATGCAGCTGTCAGGAAAAATGAAGTTATAAAATTTGCCTATAAATGGATGGACATGGAGAAGATTATGTTAAGCGAAATTAGCCAGAAGGAGAGAGACAGATACAGAATGACTACATTTATCTGCATAACATAAATACATATGTACATATTATGATACCAATATCCAAGGTCAAGTGAAACATATATCAGGAGGTCTTGTCAAAGGTGGAAATTATCACAAGCGTGTGGGAGTCAGAGGCTAGGTAAGACAGAAAATGGAACAGTGTGCTAACAATTGTCGAGGGTACTAATGCCAACCTAGAACTGAGCATTAAATAGAGGCAAAAGGATACACATGACAACCCTTTAATGTATGTTCTGTAATCCATAGTCTGGAGGGAAAGGAAAAGAGAAAGAGAGAGAAATGGAAAGAAATAAAAAGAACCTGCCATGGAGGAGGGCTGGGGAGGGGGGAGGGAACTGGGGGCGTTGGTGGTGGGAGATGGGCACTGGTGGCGGGATGGGTGCTGGAACACTGTATGACCAAAACCCAAATATGAACTTTTTAATTGTATATCTTTGTAATTGTAAAAATAAATAATTAAAAAAAAATAATAGTATATGGCTTTGTTCCTTCTTTTGCATGCTGATAAAAGTACATGTTAGTTTCTGTCTTTATTAGCTACCAATAAAGAAATGATCAGAGTTAACAGACATATAACTTAGCTTTAAGTATTGTTTTTTCCTTTATTTATTTTTGTTTGTCTTGTTTTGGGGACCACACCCAAAGGGGTATGCTCAGGGTTACTTCTTCCCTTGCTATTCACTTAGGAATCACTCCTGGTGGTGCTGGAGAGACCAAAGGGGTCCTGAGAATCAGACCGAGGTTGGCTGCATACAACACAGTCACCTTACCTGTTATACCTTACCATACCTTACCTGTTATACTGTCTCTTACTCTCTAAGTGTTGGGTTTTCTTAAAGAGAAGTTTCAAGTTCATGAGTTCACAGCAAGTGTGATGTGCTCTGTCAGAGTCTGGTTTCTGGGCGTAGATGACATGTCTATGACATGGACATAGATTCACTGACACAAATGGAGCTGTTTTTATCCTGGAGAGATGAACTCAACTGGAGACTCTTTATAATAGTTTGCTGCCATAAGTTCAGGCAGTCAAGACCATGTCTTCTCTTGAAGCTCTGAAGATGCTCTTGAAAGGAAGTATATGAAACTAGAAATATACAGATGCTTCTGAAGATTATCTTGATTCAGTAGTATCAGTTTAAGTTTATGCCCTCTGGTTGTGAACTATGTAGCAGTGTGAAAGTCATGCCCATTGACACAGGCAGGAAGGTAGGCAGAGACCCCCCGCCCCCATGGCAGTGAAATTGCTAGGAAGTCATAAAGGCTGTCAGGGACCCACTTTATGGACAAAGGAACTAAGACCTGATAAGACCTTTACCTGGATCCCCCTCCAAGAGAAGCTCCAGCAGGAATAGAGGCCTGGAGAGGAATCTCAAAGAAGACCTTTAATTGCTCCCCAACTCTACTCTCTTGGTGATCACGCTAGCAACAGACTCTTACCTCGTAGAAAGCCCATGTGGGGCAGCTTTGGAGAAACCTTGTAAAAGCCATCTTGAGCATGGACACATGTGCATGTGTTGCCTTAGCCCTTGTGCTGCTTGTGTCCATGTGTTGTGGCCACGGGCATGTGGTGTCCAAGCACATTTGTTGCCCATATGTGTGGTGTCCAAGCACATATGTTGCCCTTTGAGATGTGTACTTTCATTATCTAATGCTGTAATGTGTACTGTAGCTTT
This sequence comes from Cryptotis parvus, assembly GCA_021461705.1. Taxonomy (NCBI): domain Eukaryota; kingdom Metazoa; phylum Chordata; class Mammalia; order Eulipotyphla; family Soricidae; genus Cryptotis; species Cryptotis parvus. The sequence goes on along the minus strand of JAJIBD010005912.1, from coordinate 15,705 downwards.
CGCCACCTTTGGAGAAGGCCACATTCTCTCTCTCCCTTCCTCAAAAACCTCCAAATAAAATCTGTTTTTCACTTCACTGTCGTCTCCTCCTGAAATTCTTTTCTGTGAGAAAGGAGGAAGATCCAAAAGACCTGGGTAAGGCTTAAGACTGACTTTCCTTTTCTGAAAAGAAGATTCCTCACTCCATCCTGAGTTGTCCACTCTTCAAGAAATTAGGTGTTATTAACTCCTGTGCCATGTAGAATAAGTGGACATCAGATGTGGCCTGACAGGGCTACCTAGTGGGGTTGGAAGGACTTGAAGTCTGTGCCTTACGGGGGCTAACTGTAGACTTTTTCTGTCCTAGACTCCCCAGCCAGTCACGGGGTAGCAGAGGTGGGCCAGGAAAGGCAGTAGATCCTCTTCTTGAGATCACTGTCTCTCTCTCCACTTTACATAAGTCAACCCCAGGGCCCACCGGCATCACCAACATCTTGTTTTTATTTTTATTTCTGGTTTGAGTCTACATGTGCTACTGCTCAGGGGTTGCTCAGGCCCTGGGATGCAAAGCCTATATTCATTCCTCTGAGCCATCTCTCAGCCTTCCCTCCTTAAAAATAATTATTCTTTTAAAATTTGAACTTCCAGTAGTGATCAGATGGGATGAGTGTTATTCTCAGTGTTTTAGGAATAAGAAGAATTAGTGTTCAGAGAGAATAGAGAAACCCCAACTGTTGCACAGGTAAGCAATTTCTGAAGCTAGAGCGAGAGCTTGAAGTTTTGGAAGCTAACTAAATATATTTTTTCATTATAATAACAGCCTTTTTAGCTCAGTCACCTCTTGCGAAGTTTCTGTTGGTAACACAGGTTTTGGATGCAAAGGTTAATTAAATTGTTTTAAAACTTGCTACTAGTCTGAGCGGTTTTCCATTGTTCTAAGATTCATGCAACAAATCATTACAGGAAATATAACCATATTTCAGATATTGTGTTAATAGCACACATGTTGCAAAACAACCATTGTTGATAACAGCATTTTCAAAATTTGCTATACACTCTAAACTTTTCACTAACGTCCAACCTAAGAGCAGTGGAAAAATTCAGTGAGTGAAGATATTAGCAACATTTTCAATTTCTGTGTTTGCTGTATCTGCAGTATAAAGGTAAACACGAAACGTTTCTTTTATATCAATGCAGTGTTTAACAATGAAATGCTTGGCAAAATAGCAAACCAAATGTGTGTTGTACAGTAAATTTGAAAATTTGACTTTTTATAACCCTAGCATTGTTGGGTTCTCTGTAATGCTTCTAAATTCTTTTGCTTTATGGTTTTCATATATCTAAAAAGATAAGTGTATGTAAAATTGGATATTTTCCAAGCAACGTGCCTTTCACTTGTAGTTCCTGAAGATCTCAGCTATACCAGGTAATGTATTTATGTTTTAGAATGCTGACTATGGAATAAAGTGCTTCACATAAATATACAATTCCTCCACCAAATTCCTTAAAATATTTGGATATGTGGTTATGACTTCTATATAATTTATTGTGTTCTGTCAAATCATACCCATAACTCCCACTTTGTATTTAAGACACTTGGAAACATATTTTTATTTTTACTGCTAGAACATGGATTTCTTGAGGGCAGCATCTGTAGCAGTTGGATTCTGTTTAGCTACCAGAAACCAAAACCTTTACTAAGGAACAGAAAAAATAAGGGTAGAATTATTTTATAGTGGGTGTCCTGAGGCAACCAGATAAAGGGTCTGGTTTGGTGTTTAATTATACTGTGGCTCACTGGTGGGCCACTTACCTTACTTGTGAGGCTCTGGTTTGCTGGCCACTAAAATTAAAAAAAAATTGATGTTATGTGACAATTTTGTTGTATATCTCTTGGCCTTTTTCTCATACTTACTTTCTCCTGGTTTTCAGGGTGCTGCTGTCTTTTCAATCATCAAGTCATCAAGGAAGAGCAGGGAAGGGGGAGGGCAGCACCGGCTCTTTCTGTCTCTTTCATTCAAAGATAGGCTGGTAGACTTTCAACCAACTGCCTCCTTGGTCATAACCATGACCTCTCATTGTTGGCTTCAACAAAGTCAAGTAAAGGGGTACTTCATTCTTCCAACTTTTGTGCAGGATGGAGGCAAGGCAGAAGTGTCTTGGCTGGGAGTGTCCAAGGTGTCAAATAGCCTGCTGTGCTTGAGTCAGTTTCACAGTATATTTAATTGTATATTAATTTTGGATAGATAAAAGCCCTTCAATATAATCCAATTTATAAATGATTTCTTTGGCCTTGTTGATGTATTCTTTTAATAGCAAGGAACCAATGTGATCATTTAATTCTCAGAACAGCCCCAGTCTTACAGATGAAGCAAACTGAATTTTATGTGAATTAAGAGGCTTAGGGTCAGAGCTAATGAGTTGAGAATGCCATTTTCAAAGTGCTGTCTAATTTGAGAATCCAGACTATTCCTATTCTACCACCTTAACTATTGAATGATTCAAGTCATCCTGATATGAAGACCATTCCAGCAGACTGAGCACACTCTTGATGTCCTTTACTATTGTAAGAGGGAAAGTCTAATTCATTACTTATGATAATTCTTTCTAGCATAGACCATGAAATCATTGTCAGGTATTGTGCACTGAAATCGCTTTTGAAAAAGTATGCCTGAAGTTATATGTGGGATGTCTGGGTAGGATTAAGAGGGTAAGAATTTTGCTACATCTCAGAAAGGAGGCACAAATGATCTTGTTGACTTTCTTTGGGAAGAGTCATTTGTAAGTCACTATGTCATTTGTCTTATAGTTATGCAAATAGAAAGTGAGTGTTCTTTGCTCAAGGGCTCTACACACCTTTTCTGGGCATGATGACTGTATGTAGAGCTGATCACTGGGTACAGTTTGCCTGAACCCAAAGTTTTCAGGAAGGTGTAACTAAGACTTGCTTCTTAAGACTTAAATTAAGGAAGCTGACTAGTTTCCTTACTTTATTTGTAGGTTAGTATGTAGCTGTACATTTTAATACAACTTGCATTTTAGAACATGCACCGTTCTTTGTCTTGCTCTTTAAAAACTGCATGATTTAAAGATAACTCGGACGAGAATAGAGAGGGTTTTGCTATTTCATTTCTTCCCTCCCACCCTCCCTCACTTTGCCCCCACTTTTTAGCTGCTAGCATTCTATTAGTGGGTGTGCCAAGCTCTGCTTAACTGCCCTTTTCTTTAAGGTTTTTCGGTTATTTCCAATATTTTGTTGTTGCATTGTATATAACAGTACTTAGTTTTGTTTGTGCCTTATAAGTGTATGTGTAAATGTTTGATACATGTGTATGCGAGATATATGTTTGTATGCATGTGTGAGAAAGAAAAAGCACATTTACAGGAATTGATTCCTAGACAACCACATGTTCTTCTATGTGAGGCTTTTTTTACAATGGTTCTGATTTGTTTGTGCTCCACAGCACTAAATGAAACAAGATGACACCCTCATTGGTTATTAGTTTCAGTTAAATCTGACAAGCTCTGCTATAATATGTACCAGGACATTCTGAAAATCCAGATATATTTCTCCTCTTAGCCATTTGAGACTTTCTCATTTTCCTTTATAGTCTTGATATTGAGTGATATTATTGTTTTTAGGCCATAGTAAGATATTAGTCTAAGTTGATCCCTCTAGGTCTTAAGGATCTTTACAATCTTGAAGGATCCTTAAGATCTAGAGGAATCTGCGTAGCCTGGAGGATCTACCTCACTACACTGTAGTCTTTGCAGGAAAATAGGTGCTTGATTTTAAATGCTTCTGTTCCAGAGTCCCCTGTTCATGCAGCTACAGTGATCTAAGAAAGTATAGAGGGAGGGAGAGATTTTGGTATGGGGTAAGTTGGCCTGGCAGAATAGGTAATTTAGGTCAATGAGGAGCTAACTCTGAGATTTGTTGTGGTGGATTACTTGTAGAGATTTGAGAGTGGAAGGTGATTAAATTTTAATTGTTCAATCCACTGACCTTTTAAATTTTCAATTACGGAGACATATTTAAAGTTTAAAATTACTAAATCTAATTTGCTTTGATTGGCCACTATAAAAAACAGGCAGAACCCATCCATACAGCACCTAATAGTTCTGCACCATCCGTCAAAGTGTGTTTCTCCATTTTATTTCCTGCATCTACTATTAACTTGTCACTACCAACCTGCTTTTATTCTTTCACATGGTGTGTGATGGATTAAACTAGTTAGCTGGCCAGATAGATGATATAGGGTACATTAACACTTAGTGTTTTGATGGAGCACTAGGCAAAACAAAAGCCATTCCTTACAGAGGCAATTAAGCCTGCTGCTTGGGTGTTTTGAACTTAGTGGATCTCACTTTCTTTGAGTGGGCAGATAATAGTCATGTAATCATTTTAGTGCAGGCGCATTTAGTTTGTCTTAAAGACTGCTTCTAGAACAATGGTCAGTGCTGAGTGACCAGTGTCCTTGTAGCAGGCTTTTATCTCCCTTTTCCCCATGCCTACTTTTGGTAAGCTGACGATGAGACTTGTGAAATAAACTGATGTTATGAAGCCTTTAAGGTCTAAGAGGGGGTGGGTCTCTGGGTTTATGTGCAAAAAAGTTTCAAACGGTTTCTCTAAATTCATTGTTCAATTGACTCAAGTTCCTTATGTTTTGTTGTATGTGACTTGGGCCAGGATCAAACTTACCTGGCACCACTCAGGTACACTAATATCTGCCTTGGAGGGAGGGGACTGGCTTTTTCTTGACCTCAAACTGATTCTTCCTCTTGGTACATAGGGCACATGCTACTCTGTATGTAATGCTTGTAGCCACTTGCTCTTAACAGGTTTGAATTGGTGAAGCGCCATAGACAGCGCCATCAACATTCTGGAAGTACGTGGAGGGCAGAGAACCCTTCCAGGACCAATCCCTGCTGCCCAGTCACTGCTCCTGCGGGATTCTAACACCTTTCCTCACCTTGAGCCATGCCGTGGGTCACATTACATATGCTGGCTCAGGGTTCACATGTGTTTTCTGGTTTTCTGGACACTTGAGGTTAGGGAAACTGGGAAGTTGCTGAGGAAGTAGTTGATTCTGTTTCTTCATCTCTCCCACAGTGCTGTGAAGGTCTGGCGCAGTTAACTTCCTGTTGACTCTTTCACCGGGCACAGTATGGAGTACTTGACTGAAAGCTCATTTCTAGAAACCTCAGAGGTGGCCTTCTCACCACAGATAGGCAATCAAGGGGTGGTGGGCTGTCGGGGAGTGGGACGAGTACTCAGCTCAGCGTTTCTGCAGCTGCTGAGCTCTTGTACCACGTAACTGCTTCTACTAATAGTACAACTGAAGGGAACAACAGTAATGAGATGGAGTCTGCTTTGGGACTCCAAATGTAGCCTCTGACAAAGGTTTTTCAAAGAGCCCATTACCCCATCTCTCACCCCTCCCATCATTCATTGTCTGCTGAGTATTGAAATGATAGAATCTCATGTTGCTCTTCTTTCTAATGCACCTTTACTAATTCATCCTCAACACGAGCAAGCTGCCTTTGCTAGTCGCTTGATCCTAGAAGTTCTAGGTTCTTCACATTATCCACTCATAGTAGCCCTGTGTGGTAGGGACTCATCACTCTGTGGCAAGAACCAAACAACCTTTTTTAGATCAAATGTATCTGATAAAACCAGCCGTAGCAACTGCTACAACTGTTAACATTTCTTGAGTATTACTTAAGTACTAGCCATTGTTCAAAGCCCTCTGAATTTATAAATACACAGAATCATCAAACAACCTCATGACCATTGAGCTAGGTGTTATTTATGCACCTTTTACATATGAGAAAATGGGGAAGATAGAAGTTTTTTCAACCACACCCACAGAAACTTTTCAACCTTCTAGCAATGCGAAAAGATACCAAGATATCATTATTCTTAAGTACAAATAATAAGATAACCAGTATTCTAAGAGCTCAAGAATTTAAGCAAATTGACCTAAGAGGGAAGTAGGGTTCATTCATCTTTCAGAAGCGAAATTAGTTTTTAGTAGGTAAATGACCCTAATGAGCCTGTTTGCTGGAAGCAAGTCTCCAGGCATTCCTGGAATTGAAGAAGTTTATAAAAAGAGGGATTTTGTACATTTTTGCAGAGTAGAGTATCAGGAAGCATGGGGTTATTCTCAGGCACTCAGAGGTGGAAGAACCAGAATGAGAAGGTAGTGGAGACAGCAAGAGGGAAGAGGGGAGGAGGGGTACTCAGTAAATGGAAAGCTAAGTAGTTAGCTTTCAGGAAGGAGTGCAGTCGGTGAAATAGTCATTCCCTGTGGAGAGAATGATCACTGAATTTCTAGACCAGTGAATTTCAATAAATGAATGACCAATGAATTTTAATAAAAGTTTGCTGCTCACACTTTTGGTGCTGCTGTTCGGAGGAGTGAAGGCAAAGGACACGAGCCAGTGATCTGGGCAGCAACCAACAGTGAAATAATTTAGACACACTTAGGTCAGAGCAGAGAGTGAGGCTGAGGCTGGTGGCATAGGAGAAACAAGCTGAATTTATGCCAACTGAATCAGGGAGAGTAGGCTTTAAACTATCCCAGGCATTCATGAAGACAGGGAACTATAAAAAGGCATAGAGAAGAGAGGAACACTTGGTGCCTTGAGTGATAAGCAATCAGCGGCTAAACTGAACGATGTGTCTCCATTGTGGATCAAATAAGAGAAGGATGTGTCTCCTTGATGGATCAGGTCTCAAACAAGAGAAAGCATTTTTTTCAGTGAAACTGAAGATCAAGGAAATTTGTTAGCCCACATCTCAGAAGGTCGAGAGGTGGGGTGTCTTTTGGATTAATTGATTCGTTAACTCAACCATGTCATCAAGACTATAGTTCCTATAGTTTTTGTAGCTTCAGGATTGAAGTTATTCCTACAGTGACAGCAGGACAGCCTCATAAGCTCTGAGACTCACATTCGAGGCATTTCAATACACAGACAAAATTTCCATCAGTTCTCTTAGGATAAGGGTATGCCTCATTGGCCAGGAACATGTGCATCCTGAAACTAGCACCTAACAGGGCATTGGCTTTAGATGAGTCCAGCCTTTAGATATGGAGAGAGGGTGGGGTCCGTGTGCCTTGAGGCACAAGACTATGATCGGGAGAGGTAGAAATTTGCACATAGCGAGGGGCTTGGCTGCTGGATAGAAATCCCAAAAGACTAAACAATGGTCATAGAGGTGTAACCATCAGGGAAGGAGTAAAAGTGATTTCTAACTTCACGTTTCCATTGTTTTTTATCCTTATAAATGCAGTATTGACCATTTTGTCTCAAACTTCTAAATAAACGTGAGAACCTTAGACATGTGTGTATACTAGGAAGTTGGTAAAAGAGTAAGAAATTGTGTACATACTGGGCTAATACATTCAGAATATATTTTGAAGAGAAAAAGAGCAAGGCACAGAGTAGTATATGTATGTATGTGTGCACACACATATATCTTTATGGGAGGGGTTAAAAATAAAATATTACATCATAAATTAATACAAAATATATCTGAAACATCTTTTGTAGATCCACTTTCGAGGCATGTAATTTCTCAGAGATTTATAGAGAAGATATGGGGTTTTATGTTTGTTTCTGTGCCACACCCAGCAGTTTTTAGGGTTTATTCTGAGGGAACACTTCTGATAGTGTCTGGAATATCATATGGAGTGCTGGGCATTAAACCCAGGTCAGTCGCGCAAGGCCAGCACTTTACCTGCTGTTTTATCTTGCCGGTCCAATCATGAATGAAGTTTAATGACATGAAAAGAAATTATTAATTTCAAAGGTATTTTATTTGTAAAAATTGAACATTTTGCATACCTCTTTGTATGATATATCTATCCTAAGGAGATAAAGAATGGCAATGAAATCTTATAAATATATATGTGTATATATATACATATATGTATAATATATACATATATATATATATTTTTTTTTAGAAAGCTTTATTATAAAGAAAAGAGGGAAAGAAAAAGAAACTCCCCAGCTAGGGAGGAACTTAGTATAGAACTAAGTTTAAAATCTTAAATTGTTTAAGTCATTAGGGAAAACAAGATTTTCAATATAAGAGAATATCCTGAAAAGCAATTAAGCAGCTAAATAAAATGAAAATGCTTTAATTCTAATTGTAATTGTCAGCATAAATTGATATGGTCTGTTTTCTAGTAAACATATATTTACCAGCAATTTCCATTGACCTTGGCAATCTTGGGTATGGTCTCTAAGTACTGTTACCCATATTCTACAGTGGGTCTTTAATTTATAGCAGTGATTCTTTGAACGGAGACCTGCTACATTTTTTACTTGGAGCTTAGATTACTATGTAATTGGTTCTGCTGGATTTAACCTCCTTCAGTGTCAGAGGTACCTGCTTTTGTCACCAAGTGGATGTCATTTGCAACTTGAATGTCTCCCTCCATTTACAAGGTTGTTCTTAGGTTCCTTGCTGGAATAAGCAGAAATGGAGGCAGGGAGAAAGAAAAACGCAACCTTTCTAGAAGGAATAAAAGACCTACAACAATAAACCCCTAGGATTTGTGAAGAAAAAATGAGTTTCTCTTAGGGGAGTAGTAAGTTACGTGGGCCTGAGAGATAGTTAAGTGAAGGCACTTGCCTTACATGCACCCAGCACCTTACGCCGTATCCCCAGCACCGTATATGATCCCCTGGACACTGCCACAGTGATCTCAGAGTACAGAACCAGGAATAATCTCTGAGCAATCCAGTGTATGACCCCAAATAAAAAACAAAACAAAATATGAGGTGAACATGAAAATCTTGTCATACTGAGATCAAGGAAACTGTTGGACTTTGGAGATTGTGTTAAAAAGATTCAAGAGCCACCCTCAAGGTATGCTAATGGCCAAAGGTAGAACAATTTGAGGATGACATAATATAACCGTGTTGAACTACATGAGATATATTAATGTTCTTGGTTTCTCATGATACAAAAATAATCATTCAACTTTTGTGGGATGTTAGGAGTTAATCCATTCAGAAGAGATACATAAATGTAAGGAACTCTAATTTGCTTTTTGTCTGTGTGACCTAGACCTCAGAGTATCACTGTATCACTATCTTCCCATTATTCATCGATTTGCTCGAGTGGGCACTAGTAACATCTCCATTAGTCCTGTCACAAGCAAGTGCAATCCAAGGGCATCTACTTGCTACAGGAACAGGAGGAGCCCAAAAAACCATTCTTCAGGTTATGGAACTGAGGTCCATAACAGTTACTAGTATGTGGCATAAAAGTAAATAAAACACGGTAGCTTTGCCAGGCTTTACCGTGTAGGTGGTATAGTCTCAGTAGAAGGCTCTCAACCCAAGCATTTACTGATGAAACTTAAAGGGGGAAGATCAGGTTTTCTCTTGGATGGAGCCTCTGAGGAACTATGGAGTCTGGATGTTGAGAATGACTAATTGCATGATGTCTGGTTTGTTCTGGCTTCTTGCCAGGCTTACTGATATCAGCCAAAACATGTCTAGAACTGTTTACTATGTATAAATGTGGAAAAGAAATTGGGAAGAACCTTATGCAAAATTCAGTATCCTATAAAATATTAGCGGCTGCAAAGCGCCATGCGCCAGGACATATTTGAGAAAAATATTTATTTATCTCTTGGTTTTAGGCCACACCCTGTGGTGCTCAGGGCTTACCTCCTGGTTCTTCAACGAGGATCACTCCTGGCAGTGCTCAGGAGACCATACGGGATGCCAGGAATTGAACCCAGGTTGTCTGCTTTCAAAGCAACTGCCCTACCTGCTTTACTATCCCCTCTGGCCTCTGAGAAAAGAAATCCTTATAGAAAAGATGGTTGTTAATGAATGGAGAACAGATGAAAAATATCAACATTTTTTGTGATTTATATACAAATGGAATAGTATGCAGCTCTAAGTCGGAACAAATCATGCTATTTGGTAACAATAAGAGTGGAATTGGAGGGATATCATAAGAGTGAAATCGGTCAGAAGGAAAGGAATAGATACAGAATGATCTCCCTTAGGTGTGGGACTACAGTGAAGTAGCAATGACCAAAGGCCATATAATGGGAGAGAACTGTTCCACACAATTTAGTGGGAGGGCAGCAGGAATGAAAAGGAGGGTGTTAGGGACCATGGGGGAGGGAGATGGGCTCACTGGTGATGGGTGTGGTATTGGAATTATGTCCAAGAGAAACCATTATTAATAGTATTGTAAGCCAAAAAAAATTAAATCAATATTTGAATCTTTAATGAGATCATTGATCTAAGTGATTAACAACAATGCCTGCTAAGACCATTAGTTGAAGAGCTGGTAGGGAACATTATAATGGATGAATCTGGTCCACTGCACCTGAATTAACTGATCTGCAATAATATCAGAATTATTTGTGTCTAGATGTGATGTAAAAGAAGTAGCTACACCCATCTACAAAGTCTTGACAAAAAAAATTGAACCTTGTGTAATGTGTACTGGCTTTTAGAAAATATCATGGCATAGGAACAAAACATAACATGGATTTTTAAAAGTTTTGATATAAACACATCAGCAACAAAGAAAGATATGAGGCAAGAGGAGAAATTTCAATACAGATGGAATGTTTAATCTTAATAAGTAATGATTGCTTTTTTTTTCATTTTGGATGACACCCAGTGATGCTCAGGGTTTACTCCTGGCTCTAAACTCAGGAATTATTCCTGGTGGTGCTGGGGAACCAAGTGGGATGCCAGGATTGAACCGGTTGGTCATGTGCAAGCAAATGCTCTCCCTGCTATACTACCACTCTAGTCTCAGGGATTGTTAACCTTTTAAAATGATATAATGGTGTTATGGTTATATTTTTCTGGAAATAACAGAAAGTTGGGATTGGTTTCAAGATAGTGCTGTGTATGTGTGGTATATAGACTAGCAAGCTTGCTTGGTTATATATTAATAATTACTGAAGCTGGGTGATAGGTATATGGCATTTCCTTTGGCTTTAACTTTTTATAATAAAACGTTGAGAAAAATAATAGGCTATAGTTAATTATCTTTGAATCACAGCAATTCTCACTGCTGCCACTTTGGCAGTTGGAGGAGCCTGCTGCAAAGTGTTGGGAGCAAAAGACCAGGAGAACTGGTTGCCCTGGGGGGAGCATTGCATTCCTATGGGGCTTCCTTTCAAATCATGGGACCATGATTTACAAGATCTCAGTAACACTGATGTTTTCTATTTTTCTTGCTTCTCTTCTTCCCTTCTTGTTCCCGCCAGGTTCTGTTCTTATGTCAGGATACAGTGGAATCAAAGTGGGTAAGATAAACTGTGGAGTACTTATGCTTGGGATTTGTGGGCTTGGCTTTTAATTGGCATACTTCTTATTGCTTACCCCGTGATTCTGGGAGCAAACACTGACCACTTGCCAGAATACCATCCCCTCCTACTAGCGGTTATATTTTACATCACTTCTCTACACAGTAAACAAAAACAAATTTTTGGTTTTTGTTTAAAAAAATAGCAAAGCCTCATTTATAATGTATGATTTTGACTCTACTAGTTTTTTTAAGTTAAGACTTTTAAAAAATTTTCAAGTTTTATACTTAGAAGACTCTTCTACTCATTTGGATATAGCCATTTTTATTTACTCTAGAAAGATGTTAAAGGATGAGATATTACTGATTATATTTATAGAATAATCAATTGCTAATTTTCCTCCATCTAGTCTGCTTCAAACTCTTGGAATATGCCTTTATTTGTGAATACTAGAGCCTAAAGTAATCTTTGATTTAATCATCATGATATAATTGATTTTTATTTTAATATGGTAATTTCCCACAATACCCCGGGAGAACTTCATGATTTTCAGGGTCTCTTTTACTTGGTGAAGTTTTTTCTTTTGCTTTTTTTGGGTCACACTTGGCAATGCTCAGAAGTTACTCCTGGCTCTGTGCTCAGGAATTTCTCCTGGTGGTGCTCAGGAGACCATCTGGGTGCTGGGAATTGAACCCAGGTCGACAGCATGCATCGGCAAAAGCCCTACTCACTGTACTATCACTCTGGCTGCAGAACGGAGGTGTACTGATTTGTATTTCAGTGTGACGACTGAAGGATATGATAGGATGCAGAATAGCTACATTCTGAGACTAGCCCCAGTTCCAACTTAAAAAGAAACCACTCTGCAAGACATACTCAGAGAAAACATGTTGATAAGCCTATATATTAACTAAGGGATTTCATTTATTCATTTATTCCTATACCAGAAAAAATTCTTCTCTGAATTGTTGAGCTCATAGAGTCATTCCACTCTTCTTGGCCACGTGCAAAGAACAAATAGTTTTTCACAATCCTTAGAAAAACCACCCTGCACAGGAAGCAGGGACCTAGAAGGCCAATTGCTTCTGGCAATTTCCCCTCAGACAAAATTTGTAAAACAAATAACAGCCCATTCTATAGCCAAAGGCTTTGTTTTTGTCAGTTTCTTCTCCTCGGGAACTGGACCTTTGCCTGAAGACCTTTTTGAACCTATAGTATCTGGGTCTCTATTTTTTTCTTCTGGGCAAAGAACTCCCATTTGCTGTAGACATGAAAAGTGCTCTCAGGAGAATGAAAATAATAAAGCTCCCATGACCTTCCGGAGGCTTCTCTGGTCCCACCATACCTCAATTTCAATGGCTTTGTCAAGCTCAGGAACTTCCATGTTGTCAAACGCGAATCCTTTCCCCAGAATGCCTCCATGCTTATATTCCTTTTAGTCTTGTCTAACGATTTGGTTCCTCGGTAATACATTGAGGCTCCTTCTTTGTGAAGACTTGAGTTGATTCAGATTGTTCTGAGTATGCTTAATCAGTCATCTCACTATGAACTCAAACTACCCTGTTTTGCTCACTATTATTTCTTGTGTATAAATTCTGTCCCACCTGACACTTAACTTTATGCTTCAATCCTATCCTACTAATAGGTAATGGGCACTAGGCTCTTACTGTAAAGGAGAAATTTTCTGACAATTAGAATCAAAACAAATCGATGAGGCCCAGTGAATTTCTTTGTCACTGGAACAGTATCTAGAGGCCTATTGATTGGGCCTTCCCTAATGCATGGATCTTTGTGGTTTATATATATATATATATATATATATATATGTGTGTGTGTGTGTGTGTGTGTGTGTGTGTGTGATGAATGAAGTTGGAGGATAGTTGAAAATTAATATCCAACTGAGAGGGTTTAAGAAAATTCTTTAACTCTGAGTATCTATTGTTCTATAAAGTGATTGCTTGTTTTAAAAAAAAAAAAACAAACATTTGTTGCAATTGTGATTTTTCCCCACTTTAAAATAATTTCAATTTTATCACCTCAATTGGATTTTAAGAAAATGATGAGAGGTGGTAACTGTCCCTATTATCCAAGTGTTATATACAAAGAAAATGATGAAAACATAACAAGAGTATCTAGAAAGAGCTTGAGAAGGTAGTGACACAAAATTATCAGTACTCATTGTTTTTCTATTGTTCTAAACCAATTTAAGTGGTGGATGAAAGCTTAGAGAGAGAGTAGAGAGAGAGAGAGAGGAGGAGAAGAGAGAGAGGTTTGGGAAGATATATAGTAAATTCGATTGAAGGTTGAGTATACTTTTCTAGTGCGCATCAGTCTCCCTCCCCCTTTTGCACCTGGATCTGGTGAGTGGCCTAGTAAGAGATTAGGATTCTGTGTAGAACTACTAATTTAATTCTTGAACAGGGAAAGCTAGTATTGCATTCTGGGTCGACTGTTTTTTCGAGTCATTTTTGCTATTTTGTCACCCAGTGGTAGAGTCTGAAAAATACTCATTAGAATCTAAAATTCTAAACCATTGTTTTTCACCTCAGATATGTGAACCTCAAGTTTCCCTGCTTCAAAAATGATATTTAAGATGGAATGGCATATCATATAAGTCATCTTGCCAAAGGAACTCTTAAGAGTGCGAGAATGTGTTAGAAGGCTATGGTTCACCCTATTCTGTTTTGCTAACAGTGTCTTGCAAACTATGATAGTATAATATCAGTTTAGCAACAGAGTTGTCAATCGCCTTTATATGTACAAATCATTTTGCTGGCACTCCACTGTCAAAAGCTTTCATTATGCTATTTTTTCTTGAAGGGGCTATCATGAAAAGATTGGGAAACCCTTGTAAGTATGAAATAGGAGAACAATCTATTGATCGTTGTATATAATATATGGTTGTATCATTTTTACTGCTGCATAACAAATCAACAAAACCTTAGCGAGTTAAAAGAACATATATTGGTTATCTCAGTTTCCATGGTCAGAAACGGCACAACTTTTTTGGGGTTCTCTAGGATCTGACAGGCTGGGTATTGAGAAGCACATTTCTTCTGCCGGAATTCCACTTTCTAAGAAGCTTCCAGGTTACTCTACTCGATTTCCCTTAGGGTTTTGGTAAAAATTGTTACTTACTGGTGGCTTCAATCCAAAAAGGTTCTGTTGCATTTCTATCAGCCTAAAAATTATCATGTTCCATCCACAGAGGCCTCCTAGCTCCTTGCAATAGAGCTCTTTTCTGTGCCTTTTCAAATGCTTCAAGCTTTGTCTTCAAAGAATTCTGACTTTGTATATTCTGCCACTTTTTAAAGGGTTACCTTTTTAGGTCAGGCTTATTCAGGATGGGCTATCTTTTTGATCCAACCTACAACTAAACTGGACACATTCTGAATGATCACAGTTATAAGAGTATATTTCTCATATATACTTTATTTCTCCCAAATCTACTAGAACCTGCTTAGATGTCATGTTTTCCCTAATAATATGAATAGTTGATTAACATGTATTTGAGACTTGCAATAAATTATTTTAGAGGGAAAATTAAGAAAGTTCTTAGAATTAGAAAAGAAAGTTTCTCGAGGTTCACTCCAGAAATTTCTTTCATCTTGGTTATCTTTATGGTGAGTAGGATTTAGAGAAAAGAAAGAGAAGTGGTCGAAAAATTAAGTTAAAGGAGTGCATCACTTTAAACCTAGTGTTGTTCATGGGCCAACATTTTATTGTAACATGTGATAACCTTATATTTGTATTTATTGTATGTACATTAATACAATGTATATATATGTAATATCAATATGTTTAATATCTGTGTGCCCCCCTGTGTTAATAATTATAATTCTCCCAGGCCGGAAATACCTCAACTAGTATTACCAATGAGTTTCTTTACTCATAAAAAAAATCTTTCTTTACTTTGTTCTTAGTTTTCTTTCCGTGCGTACCCAGGGTTTATTCCCAGTCTCACCTACTAGCCTAACTCTCGACATGGATCCTTTGTGTACTGAAGTCCCATTTTGGGAGCCAGCACTGCTAAAGAAACACTGGAGAATTGTCAGTGTTCCAAAATGCATTAACACATAAGTTTAAGCTTCGGAGGCCTCCTTCATCAGCTGGGTCTCCAAGGTATAGTTTGTCCTGCTTATTTTTATAAATTGCATTCCGTCTGGTGCTGAAACTCAGGCACATTAGCGGTTCCCCAGTTTTTGTCTGATACTTAATAGGGCTGCCTTTTTCTCAGTGTTAGTTTTAGTGGGTTTTAACCCAATCTAGTTTTTGCTTTGAGGATAGGAAGAAAAAATCTTCTAACAGAGAAACTTTTCTTTTCCTTTGGTTCTTTTTGGAGTGGTTGAATGTAGCTCTTCATAAATGTGTCCCTTAGCTGTGGCTGTGTTTTTCTATGTCACCATTTCCTTTCTATGAA
>JAJIBD010005911.1:40000-46203 GCA_021461705.1 Cryptotis parvus | reverse complement strand
TGTGTCATGTATCAAAGGACAGAGAGTGACACCCTAAGTGTAGGGGTAGGCAAAGATGAGGACACGTAGCAGCTTGTATAGCTGGGACCTCCTCATCTCCAGAAGGCAAAATAGCACAGGCAAAGAAGGAAGAAATGAGAGTAATCAGAGTCTCTTTTTCACCACATCTTTATTTCCATTTTTGTATGTATCAGTCTCACTATCTTGAGATGATATCTTAGTTTTTGAATCATATTCACTTGATCACTTGAATCCGTTATTCATGCTTGAGCGGGTGACAGTAACATTTCCATTGGACCATATCACATGCCAATGTAGCCCAATGTCATCTGGTTGATTCAGGAATATGAAGAGCCTCAAACCGTTCATTCAGGGTTTTGACAAAGAAGTCTGACCATCTTGTAGGTGGACAGCAATGTGATCTTTTGACATCCCGTGGGATCCAGTTGGTAACGACTCTAGTCCAGCGGTCGTCTCCAAATCGCATTACATGTCCAGCCCATCTGATTTTGATGCCTTGGCAAAGGAGACAGCATCCCTGATTCTGGAATAGTGATGGAGATCGGAACTCCGGATTCCTTCTCTCACTTGAGTGAGGTGTGATAATCCAAGCATAGCTCTTCCAAATCCTCTCTGGGAGACCAGAATGACATTCTCATCCCTGCTTTCGTAGGGCCCAGGTCTCTGAGGTGTATGTTAATGCAGGGAAAATGGTGCAGTCGAAGAGATGTGCCTGGAGCTGGAGGTTCTTTGTCCTTTTAGCTATTTCTTTGATGGCTTTAAAGGCATTCCATGCAGCTATCTTCCTCCCTGCACACTCAGGTGTTAGGTTGTTCATCATGTTGACTTCTCGACCTAGTTACATATAACTATTGAATTCAGAGATGTGTGTTTCATTTAGAGTGAATGGGGCCTCTGGAACTAGTTCATTTTTCATGAAAACTGCTTTGCTTAGATTCAGTTATAGACCTATCTTTCCACATTCTGGTTTGAAGTCAGTCAGCACTTGTGCTGCTTGGCTAATGCTTGGTGTTATTAGAACGATATCATAGGCAAAGTGCAGGTGGTGTATTTGCCAACGTCTATCTTCACTCCCATTCCTTCCCATTCTATTTGTCGCTTGATGTTTTCGGGCGTGGCACTGAAGAGTTTTGGTGAAATGGTATCTCCCTGTCAAACCCCTCTTTTGACATCAATGATCACTTCCTTTTTAGAATGGTGAGATCCTTGTGGTGACTCCATAATACAGCTCACAAAGGATCTTGATGTATTGGGTTTGAACACCCTGTTTGGCTAGGGCTTGAATGACTGCTTCAGTCTTCACAGAATCAAAGGCTTTCTTTAAATCAAAGAATGTGAGACACAGTGGCATCTTGTACTCCCTACAACCTCAATGTGCTTGTTTACCGTGTGGATATGGCCAATTGTGCTGAATCCTTTCCAGAAGCCAGCTTGCTCGCATGGTTGTCCTTCATGTAGTGTTCTGCCAATCCTGTTCAGGATGACTCAAGTGAACAGCTTGTAGATGACGGACAACAGGCAGATGCGGCGATAATTGCCAATGTTGTGGATGTCTCCCTTCTTGAACAGTAGAACTGTACTGCTGGTTTTCCTTTGGGTGGGAACCTTGCATTCGGATAGGTAGCGTGTGAAGAGCCGAGCTAGTTATTGGTTAGTACTGCTGTCAGATTCTTCAGGTGTTCGGGTCTGACTTTGTCTGGGCCTGGTGCTGTTCCCTTCTTTGCCAAGAAATGGCTTGTCGGATTTCAGAAGAGAGAACTTTTGGGAATGACATATCCATCCTGTGGAATTTGGTATGTGGGCAGGTGGATGTGGCTATCAGAGATCTGAGTAGAAGTCATGGATAATCTTCTCCATTTCCTTTCTTGAAGATGTGATAGATCCATCAGGGCGTCGGAGGGCAGTCATCTTGGTCTTTACAGTTGACAAAGGACAGGTGGGGCGGTGCGAATGGTTTTCCCGGCTTCTGTTGCATCTTCCAGTATTTCTGCTCTTCTCTGTTTGAGGTCATCCTTTATCGCTTCTCTGCGCTGTTTTGCCGACTTGGACATTAGCATTTGGTCGACAGAGGGTTGTGCCTTGCCACCTTGGCAAATGAGCTCGAGAGTTTCTGAAGACAGGCGACCGCTTGTGTCTATTTCTCGGCATTCTTTACACAATCATGGAGGTGCTGAACCAATCAGTTGTATTCTTCAGCGATGGCATCAGTGATGGTATCTTCCCATGTTGTCGCAATGGTGCTAAAGAGTTCCCAGTTGGTGGTCATTCTGGGAGTTCTCTTTTTTAAACTTTGCAGCCTGTTTTCCCACGTTGTGTGAAGTAGAATTTTTCACGATGGAGATGGTGGTCCGATCCTGTTTGGAATTTTGGGACGACAGCAACATTGTTAAAACCATCGATTGAAGTTGATGTGGTTAATTTCATTGCAGAACTGTCCACCAGGAGATTCCCATGTCCAATATTTCACTTCAGCCTTCTGGATCGGTGAGTTCCCATGAATGGTCTTGGTGGACATGATGAACTCACATAGTCTCTCACCCTGTTTGTTCCATTCTAGGCCATAGGTCACAATGTGGAGCTCTTCAGCTTATCTTCTCGGTCCTATCTTGACATTAAAATCACTGACTATGATCTTATAAAGGTGTGATCTTTTTTTCATAGAACTCCTCCAGTTCCATGTAGAGTTTCTCAATTTCATCTTCCTTGTATGTGGATGTTGGTGCCTGGACAATGAAGATAGAAATTGCTGGCAGAGGCCACTTCTCTTCAAGTGTAATTGTCCTATCCTATTTGTTAGGCATTCAAATGAGTCAATGTTGACGGCCATGTTCTTGTTGATAAGGACAGCAACGCCACCGATGCCTCTTTCATCGCATGTTCCAAGGAACAATTATTCTCTGGTGTCAAATACAGCATGATGCGACTGGCGCCTCCCTCCGTCTCAGTCAGACCAATGATGTTGTACTTGATCTTTTGTGCTTGCACCATTAGATCCCTCGATATATGCTTCTGATGCCAGTGTGCGTGCATTGAAAGAACAGACAGTCATTTTAGTACTACTTTGTTTTGGCAGCCTAGGTTGGCCGTGAAATTTTATCACGCACTGCTTGTATGCCTTTCTTACTGCTGCCGTATTAAGGGCTCTTTCAGGGTCAGCAAAAAAACATTTTTATTACTGGTTTTTAGCATATCGAATACGCATTGGAATGCTTGCCAGGCTCTGCCGTTCGGGCACTATACACTCAATAGTGTGTGGAGCTTTCTCAAAGGGGTCTAGAATATTCATCGTAATTTGGAGGCAAATTGTGCGGCCGCTTTGCATCCGTGCACTACAAGGAAAGCTGGTATCTGCTTTTGCCGGGTGTGTCTGCATCAGAATCATATTCCTGAAATAATATGATTCATAAGGTCAATTAAACAAGACAACAAAGTAGCCAGCTAAGATTAATGTGAAAAAATATATCAAAGTCTAAAGCATTCAGAATAGTGTCCCCAAACATCAAATACCTAAGAATTAACTTAGCACAATAAATAATAGACCTATACCATTAGAAACCTTAAGTCTTGTTTGGAAGAGATAGAAGACCCCAGGAAATAAAAAATTTCATGCTTTTGTATTGGAAAAATTAACATTGTTAAAATGACTCTTAGCTAGTTATTATATAGACTCAATGTAATCCCCATCCAAATTCTAAGGACATTGCTCAAGGAATAATAACAGTCAATAATAAAGTTTGTATGAAATCATAAAAACGCCCTGGATAGCGAAGCCATATTAATAAATAAGTTCCTAGATACCACAATTCCTAATTTGAAACTGTGCTACAAAAGCATAGAAATCAAAAGAATGTTGCTGTACTGGAAAAATGGAATACTGTTTGACCACCATGCTATAATTAAGTACCAAAAAGACAAATCCCCTATATAATGTCAACTAATTTTAACAAAGGAGTTCAGTACATGACGTGAAGTAAAGATAACCTCTTCACCAAACACTATTAGAAAAACTGCTAACAACATCTAAAAAAATGAAGCTAGATCTATCAATACCTCACACCTTACACAAAAGTCCATTGTAATTAGATCAAAGCACTTAGCATCAGAACAGAAATCATAAAATACACTTAGGAAAATATTGGCGGTTTTCTTTTCCTCCCCATGGTACATTTTGGTTTTTAGAGAAAGATTATATATGAGGCTGTAGAGATCGGGATCCTGGGTAGGGTGCTAGTCTTACATTCAAAACAACTCAGGTTCCTGATTGTTTAAATGCAAGGTGCTTACCTTGCATTCAAACAATCAGGAACCTGGGTTGTTTGAATGTACAACACCTGTCAGGAGTGATCCCTGGGCATAGATCCAGGAGTAACCCCTGAGCAGTTTTGCATGTGGCCCAAAAACAAAAACAAACAAGAGATGACTGGAAGATAACTTGTATTAAAATTTTGTAGAAAGAAAAACAGTTTATTTCAGAACATTCTAGAAGTTTTTTGCAAAAGATTCCAGGAAAGATGCTGGAAGGTTAGGGAACAATGGTAGCTTCCAATGAAATTGAATGATACTTTCTGTTCATTCACTTAAATAAGGAAACTTTCCAAGAGGGAGTACGAGGTTTTTTAATTTTTTATTATACCACAGTGAAACATAGTTACAAAGGTGTTCATAATTAGTTCTGGGTAATACCATATTCCAGCACCCATCCCTCCACCAGTGCCCCATCATCACCACCAGTATACCCACACCCCTCCCGCCCACCCCAGGCTGCCTCAGTAGCAGGTACCCCCTTTTCCTCTCTTTCTCTCTCTGTCTCTCTCTGTCTCTTCATTTATCTCCCACTTCCTTTAACATTGAAGCTAGCCCTGCAGATATTTAGGGTTTATCATGTAAGTCTCTTTGTTTATATTCAATGGTGAGTTCTACTCTGGCATTACCGTTGCCCACACTCAGTTAAACACTGGTATTTATTTATATACCATTAATGAATGCAGTCATTCTATATCTGTCTTTTTCCTTCTGACTAATTTCACTCCAGCATGATAGTCTATATGTCCATATATTAGCAGGTAAATTTCACAACTTCGTCTTTTCTGACAG
Organism: Cryptotis parvus; assembly: GCA_021461705.1. Lineage (NCBI taxonomy): Eukaryota > Metazoa > Chordata > Mammalia > Eulipotyphla > Soricidae > Cryptotis > Cryptotis parvus. The sequence goes on along the minus strand of JAJIBD010005911.1, from coordinate 41,088 downwards.
CTGCATAGAATTCCAACGTGTAGATGTACCACAGTTTCTTTAGCCAGTCCTCTGTTATCAGGCACTTGGGTTGTTTCCATATTCTAGCTAGTGTGAATAGCACAGCGATGAATAAAGAAGTGCATATAGTGTTTATGCTATGTGTTTTTCGGTCTCTAGGGTATATTCCCAGGAGTGATATTCCTGGATCAAATGGGGAGCTCAATATCTAATTTTTGGAGGAATGCCCATATTGTTTTCCAAAAGGGCTGGATCAATCAGCACTCCTACCAACAGTGGGTGAGAGTCCCTTTTTCCCCACATCCACACCAGCACCGGTTGTTCTTGCTGTTTTAGATGTGTGCCAGTCTCTGTGGTGTGAGATGGTACCTCATTGTTGTTTTTGATTTGCATCTCCCTGATGATTAAAAATGAAGAGCACTTTTTATATGTTTTTGTCCATTCGAATTTCTTCTTGGAAGCTTCTGTTCATTTCTTCTGCCCATTTTTTATGGGGTTGGCTGTTTTTTTTCTTGTGATGTGCTACCAGTGCCTGATATATCCTGGATATTAACCCCTTGTCAGATGGGTATTGGGTGAATATCCTTTCCCACTTTTGTGGATTGTCTTTGTATCTTGGTCACCATTTCTTTTGAGGTACAGAAGCTTTTCAATTTTATATAATTCCATTTGTTTATCTTTGCAGTCATTTGCTTGGTCAGTGGTGTGTCGTCTTTAAAGATACTTTTTGTTTTCGATGTCGTAGAGTGTTTTTCCTGTTTTCTTCGATGTACCTTATAGATTCATATCTGATTTTTGAGATCTATAATATATTTTGATCTGACTTTTTTTGCATGGCGTTAAAAAGGAGGTCTGAGTTCATTTCTTTACACATAGCTGCCCAGTTTCCCAGCACCATTTGTTGAAGAGGCTTTCTTTGCTCCACTTAATATTTTTGCTCTTTTATCTAAGATTTAGTGGTTGTATATTTTAGAGTGTTTCAGGATATTTAGTTTTATTCCATAGGTCTACGAGTCTGTGACTATACCAATACCACACTGTCTTCATTACAACTGCTCCGTAGTAGAGTTTGAGGTTGGGGAAATTGA
>JAJIBD010005911.1:0-37500 GCA_021461705.1 Cryptotis parvus | reverse complement strand
CTCTTTTTTTTTTATTTTTTTATTTTATTTTTTAGGTATTTTTATTATACCACCGTGAGATATAAAAATAAAAAAGATATACAATTAAAAAAGTTCATGTTTGGCTGTGCCCAGCCGTTCATGAGGCAGTCGGGGAGGCATGGTGGGTTCCAGCCTTGGCCCACCACCCGGCAGAACCTCACAACAAGCCAGACGACCCCCCCCCACTCCATGGGCGCCGCCATTTTCCACATTGGACTTCCCTCTCATCAGAACTCCACCCAGCCGATCAGCCCATCACAGCCCGGATCATCGACACCCACCCTGGAGCAGTTTCTTCCTCAATCCGGCCCAGGTATGCTGGTCCAGAGACTCTCAGACATGGGGCAGAGCGGTTCCTTGCTCTCCCTGTGCCCAGCCGTTCATGAGGCAGTCGGGAGGCATGGTGGGTTCCAGCCTTGGCCCACCACCCCGGCAGAACCTCACAACAAGCCAGACGACCCCCACCCACTCCATGGGCCGCCATTTTCCACATTGGACTTCCCTCTCATCAGAACTCCACCCAGCCGACCAGCCCATCACAGCCCGGCTCGCGCGCCGCTCGCGTGCCGCTGGTTCATCAATAAAGGCTTTATTTGGAGGTGTTTATAGAGTATGCCTCCCGCACAGCAAGCCCTAGCAAGCTGCTCGTGTTGTATTTGATATGCCAAATGCCAGTAACAATTGTATTAGATCATTCTCATGACCTAATATAATGGTTTGAGGCTCTTTATGTTCCTGTACCAAGCCGATGCCCTTGGCTCTACAGCATGTGACAGGACATATTGAGATACTACTGGTTCCCGCTCTAGCAAATAGATGATTAACGGGAAGATCGTGATCGTGATCGTTTGGGTTTTGGTCATACAGTGTTCCAGCACCCGTCCCTCCACCAGTGCCCATCTCCCACCACCAACATCCCGGTTCCCTCCCTTTCCCCAGTCCCCTCCATGGCAGGTTCTTTATTTCTTTCCCTTTCTCTCTCTTCTCTTTTCCTTCCCTTCCAGACTATGGATTACAGAACATACATTAAAATGTTGTCATGTGTATCCCTTCTTTTTTAAAAAAATATTATACCACTTTGAAATATGCATTTACAAAATTGTTCATGATTAGATTTCAATCATATAGTGTTTAAACACCCATCCCTCCACCAGTACCCATTTTCTACCACCAATATCCCCAGATTACCTCCCCCTCCCCAGCCACCTCTATAGTAGGCATTTTGTCTCTTCTCTCTCTCTCTCTCTGTCTCTCTCTCCTCCTCTCTTCTCTTACACATTGTGGCTTACAATACATACATTTACGGTTTATCATGTATATCCTGTTGCCTACATTTAATGCTCAATTCTTGTCTGACATTACCATTTCTAACAATTAAGACTTCTCTTTTTATAATTATTAAATTCAAAGTTGATATTTTACCTCATTTATTTTTAATATCCAAACATCAGATAAACTTGTTTGGTTTTCTCTTTTGTAGTGAAGTGTCAGAGAATGCTGGGCATCACAACAAAATCTGGAAGCAGGATCTAGGGATCCCCTTCTGACCCAGGGATCAATGGCAGGTGGATGAACAAAGACACAAAAATCCAGCAGATTTTCAAAGGCTTTACTCACACTTGTTCTGGTATACAATCCAGGAACTGGAAAACGCCAGACTTTAGGTTCCTAGCTGGTCGCTGGCCATGTGCAAGTTTAGGAATCACAGACCAAGATGGCCGATACTATATGCTAAGTTCCAACAGGGGACAAGTGGAGGAGAGGAAGAGAAGGCAAAAGGCGTGAGAGAAAGCAGGATACAAATTTTATAAATGTTCAGCCCAAAAGGGGTTTACATCAACGGAAAGCAGATAGAGTCAATCCCCTCAGGTAACTTGTCCCAGGACCTGACCTAGGTGCATTGAAATTTTAATATAGCTCCAGCCAAGGGTGCAGGTCCTTGGTAGATGGGGGAGGGGAATCTGAGATTAACTGTGTCTCAGAATACAAAGGCATGTATCTGTACCAATGGATATTCTACAGTCAGGTATATATTTCTCCAATCCTTCAAAAGATTCTCATCTTTGCTTCATATTTGTTTTGTATATTAGCTTTTATACTTATTATTTGAGTTTGAGGTGACTACTAGAGTATCCCACCTGCATGGCAAAGTCTGGCAAGCTACCCATGTCGTATTTGGCATGACAAATACCAGTAACAATCATAGATGGAATGGTTTGAGGCTCTTTATGTTCCTGGAGCAGCATGATGCTCTTGGGCTATATTACATGTTACAGGACATATTGAGATGTTACAGGTGCCTGCTCAAGCAAATCAATGATAAACGGAAGACAGTGATACATTGATATGGACTTATTAGAGAGCCAAGTTTACTTGCTTGGAGGCAAACAGCATTTCTCTAGTCTAATTACTTAGATATCCAATGTGGCCAGGTAAGTATTCTGTTAAGATCTATCCAATCCCACAATGATTGTGGTAGCATGAGAGAAAATATTTATACCAGTAATATAGAATACATGATAAGATATACTGCCACATAAAGTCACAAGTTCAAACTATTTTCTGCCCTTTATCTACAAAGTGGCCTGCAGGATGTAATTCCAGGCAAGTTTCAGGGGTTTTGGGACAGTGTACTGCAACAGCAAAGTCTTTCATTAAATAAGAGTTGCAAGGTTGCAGATATCTGATTAAACATAGAAATTATATAGGATATAGTAGCATTCCACATTTTGAATTTTATATCTAAAAAAATAAATATTATGTGGTATTCTATTAGAAAACAGAAGGTATTTTTATTTTTTAAATATTTAAAATGTGTGGGTTTGTGCCATACCTGTGTATGCTAAAAGCCTTACCGTTGACTCTGTGCTCAGGGAAAAGTCTTGGTAAACCACAGAGAACCATATAGTGTGCCAGGGATCAAACCTATTCTCTACATGCTAAAAATTGAGGGAAACTATGTACTACCTCTCCAGTACAACAGACCAATTTAAAAGAAAAATAACTCTGTCTCTCCTTAAGGAGTATATGTTAAGATATGGAACCTACATAGACTAATTTTATAAAAAATAGAAAATGGTGTATTAAATTGAAGTATGATTTATTCTTCTAACAGGATTCTTTTTACTATAGAAATTGAAGCTCAGAAGCTGGAGAGATAGTACAGAGGGTAAGAAGCTTGTATTATATGCAGCAACCTGGTTCTAACCCTGTCCCTCTGCATGATTCCCTGAGCTTTGCTAAAAAGTGATCCCTGAGCTGAGTCAGAAGTAAGCTCTGAGCACCACTGTGTGTGGCCCCCAAATCCCAAAAATAAAAGCAAACTTAAATGAAGCTTAACTAGTCTGGCTGTCTTGTCAGTGATATAAATAATTATTTATTTTAATAACCTGATTACATTATATTATATAACTAAAGAACACTCACCACCAAATTACTTCAGTCTAAGAATAGCTCTAAGATGTGTAAAAAGTAGCCTTGTTAGTGATGGGCAGTGTATTTTCTCTCTATTATTTTTACCAAACAAATTGGTACTTCTGAATTTTTGGAGAGAGAAGAAACAATGCCAGGGATCAAACTTGCTTAGTTTTAATCAGAATGGTCAAGCTGGTTTGATCAAATTATATTTTCTTTCTGCATTTTTTCTAATTTATTTATTTATTTATTTATTTATTATTTTTTAATAGCACAATTTTTTATTTCTTTTTTTTTGCTTTTTATGTCACACCCAGTGATCCTCAGGGATTTCTCCTGGCTCTACACTCAGGAATTACTCCTGGAGGTGTTCGGGTACCATATGGGATGCCAGGGATCGAACCCGGGCTGGCATGGGCTGGCCGGAGTGCAAGGCAAACGCCCTACCCGCTGGACTATCGCTCTGGCCCTGTCTTTTTTCTAATTTAGTGCCCCCAAAATTTAAGACACCTAAAGAGTTCCTCCTGGTAAAAAACTCCCCCATTGACACTATGGTTTGTAAAGGTGACCTTTATGATCTTTATGTTTAAAAGTCTCTGAGGATTTATAGATTTAAACTAGGTTTTCAGAACTCTGTATGTTCACAATAACACCACTTAAAAAGTACTCCAATTTCCATGTGCTGGAAGAAAATTCACTCCTTTGCTCACTGCAAGATTAAGGGTGATGGAAAATTGTTTTTATGCTTTATATAATATTTTCTCTTAACACATTCAGCCTCACTACTACACTTGTTCTTAGAGACCATTCCCTAAGAACTTAAACACTATGCTTTTATTTAATTATCCACATTCTCTTAAGAGACGTGAATGTTTGTGCCTTCCACTTTCAAATTTTAGGTAGAAATTTTACTGGCAATGTGATTATATTTGTAGTTAGGTCTCTCAATGGTGATGAACAGACAATGATGGAACCCTCGTGAAGAGAACCCTTATGAAAATAATCCCAGAGTTGTCTTGTCTCTTTACCTATATGAGAACATAGCAAAAGGAAGAGTTAGCATAATCTCACCATATTGTAATTACACCAGCTTCATGATCTTGGATGAGCCTAAGACACAGATACACCCGGCAGAGCAGAAACCAGCTTTCCCCATTGCCCGATTTAACTCCAAATTACCGAAAATATTCAACCCACCCCTCTGAGAGAGCCCCACAAAGTAATGAGAATATAGCGCCCGCATGGCAGAGCCTGGCAAGCTGTCCAATGAGTGTTCGAAATGCCAAATCCAGTAAAAGAAATGTTTATTTTCCTGACCCCGAAAGAGCCCTTAATACGGAAGCAGTAAGAAAGGCAAACAAGCAGTACCTGATAAAATTTCATGGCCATCCTAGGCTGCCAAAACGAAGAAGGACTAAAATGACTGTCTGTACTTTGAATGCACGGACACTGGCATCAGAAGCATATATTGAGGATCTAATGCTGCAAGCATTAAAGATCAAGTACGACATCATTGGTCTGACTGAGACGAGGAGGAGTCAGTTGCATCATGCTGTATTTGACACCTGAGAAGAATTATTCCCTTGGAACATGCGACAAAAGAGGCATCGGTGGCGTTGGTGTCCGTGTCAACACGAACATGGCCATAAACATTGATTCATTTGAATGCCTAAAAAACCGAATGGGATGATTACACTTGAAGAGATGTGGCCCACTACCAGCAATTTCCATCTTCATTGTTTACGCACCAACATCCACATACGAAGAAGATGAAATTGAGAAATTCTACATGGAATTGGAGGAGTTCTATATAAAAGATCACACCTTCTACAAGATCATAGTCGTTGATTTTAATGCCAAGATAGGATCAAGAAGATCGGCTGAAGAACTCCACATCGAGACCCATGGCCTAGAATGGAAAAGAACAGGGTGAGAGACTATCTGAGTTCATCATGTCCACCAAGACCATTCATGGGAACTCACAGTTCCGGAAGGCTGAAGCGAAACGTTGGACATGGTAATCTCCTGGCCGACAGTTTCACAATGAAATTGACCACATCATCTTCAATCGACGGTTTTGTCTGACTGATGTAGCTGTCGGTCCCCAAGTTCCAAACAGGATCGGACCACCGTCTCCTTCGTGCAAAACTCTACTTCCTGCAACGGGGAGAAAAAGCTGCAAAGTTTAAGAAGAGAACTCCCAGAATGACCACCAACTGGGAACTCTTTGGCACCGTTGCAGCATCATGGGAGATACCATCATTTAAGACATCGATGAAGAATACAATCGACTGGTTCGGCACCTCCATGATTGTGCGAAGAATGCCGAGAGAAAGAAAGACACAAAAGCACTCCTGTCTTCAGAAACTCTCGAGCTCATTTGCCAACTTGGCAAGGTGCGAGCCTCAGGAGACCAAATGCTAACGTCCAAGCTTGCTAAACGGTGCAGAGAAGCGATAAAAGAAGACCTCAAAGACAGAAGAGCAGAAATACTGGAAGATGCAGCAGAAGCCGGGAAAACCATTCGCACTGCCCGCCTTTCCTTTGCCAACTATAAGACCAAGATGACTGCCCTCCAATGCCCTGATGGATCTATCACATCTTCCAGAAAGGCAATGGAGAAGATTATCCAGGACTTCTACTCAAAGGCTCTTTGATAGCCATATCCACCTGCCCACATACCAAATTCCACAGGATGGATATGTCATTCCCAACGTTCTCCCTTCTGAAATCCGACATGCCATCTTGTCGGTAAAGAAGGAAACAACACAACTCACAGACAAAAGTCAGACCCGAATACCTGAAGAATCTGCCATCGGTACTCATCAATACACTAGCTCGGCTCTTCACACGCTACCTGTCAGAATGCAAGGTGCCCTCCCAATGGAAAACCAGCAGGACAGTCCTACTTTTCAAGAAGGGAGACATTCACGACATCGGCAACTATTGCCCCATCTGCCTGTTGTCTGTCATCTACAAGCTGTTTACACGAGTCATCCTGAACAGGATTAGCAGAACACTAGATGAAGGGACAAACATGCGAGCAAGCAGGCTTCCGGAAAGGATTCAGCACAATCTACCATATTCACACGGTAACCAAGCTCATTGAGGTTTGTAGGGAGTACAAGATGCCGCTCTGTCTCACATTCATTGATTTACAGAAAGCATTTGGTTCTGTGGAGACTGAAGCGGTCATCGAAGTCCTAGCCAAACAGGGTGTTCAAACCCAATTGATCAAGATCCTTCATGAGCTGTATTACGGATTCACCACCAGGATCTAACCATTCTACAAAGAAGTGATCATTAATGTGAAAAGAGGGGTTCGACAGGGTGATACCATTTCACCAAAACTCTTCAGCGCCAACCTCGAGAACATCATGGAATGATTAGAATGGGAAGGAATGGGAGTGAAGAGAGATGGTCAGCAACTACACCACCTACGCTCGCTGATGACATTGTTCTAATAACACCAAACATTAGCCAAGCGGCACAAATGCTGGCTGACTTTGACCGAGAATGTGGAAAGATAGGTCTACAACTGAATCTAAAGAAAACTATGTTCATGAAGAATGAACTAGTTCCAGAGGACCCATTCACTCTCAATGCTACTCTCTGCTACGAAAGCAGGATGAGAATGCTATTCGGGTCTCCCAGAGAGGAATCGAAAGAGCTATGCTTGGAATATCACTCCTCACTCAAGTGAGTGAAGGAATCCGGAGTTCTGACCTCCATCGCTATTCCAGAATCAGGGACGCTGTCTCGTTTGCCAAGGCATCGAAAATTAGATGGGCTGGACATGCAATGCAATTTGTAGACAACCGCTGGACTAGAGCCATTACCGACTGGATCCCACGAAGATCACGTGGCCGCCCACCTACAAGATGGTCAGACTTCCTTGTTAAGACCCTGAAGGAACGGTTTGAGGCTCTTCATATTCCTGAATCAATCAGATGCCATTGGGCTACATTGGCACGTGATAGGGTCCAATGGAAATGTTACTGGCGCCCACTCGATCAAATCAATGAATAACGGGATTCAAGTGATCAAGTGATCAAGTGATCATGATCTTGGATATCATAGCAGTACAGAAGTGTTAAGTATACATGTTTATTAAACCATTCAGACTATAATATTCTGCTATGGGTACCCTAACAAACTAAGAACCAGATATTCGGATCAGTTCATTCATTCATCTTTTCATTCATCCAGTTCATTCATTCATCTTTTCATTCATTCTCCTGTTTAGCTCAGTCTTTCCAAGCTGCCTAATTCTTAAGTAATTCCTCCTTTCTTTGAGTTGCCTAGATCTCAAGCTCTCCTGCCATACTACCTGCAATGTGTGGTCTTTCATTAAATATATAATCACAGGGGCTGTAGCAATAGCACAGCAGGTTGGGCATTTACCTTTTATATGGCCAATCCAGGTTCAATCCCCAGAATCCTGTATGGTACCCCAAGAACCACCAGAAGTAATTTCTGAGTTCAGAGCCAGGAGTAATACCTGAGAATTGCCAGGTGTTACCCAAAAAGAAAAAAAAAACATCATCAATGTATTCAATATATGCAACTGTGACTATGAACATTCTTTTATTTCTTCATTTCTGTTCTGAATGAAATTTATCTTTCCTTCAGGATATAAATTCAAACTACAGTACATACTAGTTTTTTTCTCATGTAACCCAAAATATTCAGGTTTCTCCTCTCTCTCCTTTATAAAAAACTAATTTATACTGAAATTCTATCCATCAGAATAACCACTCATCCTTTTAGAGTTATCTACTGGATTCTCATTACCTGGAAATGCTAGCTTTTGACTCACTGATTTCTCTTAGTCTCTTTTCTTTTTTATTATACTTGACACTTTTTTTCACTTTTTAAGTGCTTTTATAGGTATTTGCACACATCTGTGGCTTTTGTACTCTTTTATCTGTTCTCTTGAATTATTATGACTTTTATCTTACTTCAGTGAGAGCTTTCCATACTCATAATCTACTTAGACATGGCCATAAATAATACATTTGTCCTTCCTCCAGAAACTTGGCTTAAGGCATCTTCTTTTCACACAACCTTCTATCATTCTATCTTACTTAATCTGCGTCTTATACTCAGTGATTCCTTAAACTCTTTGTGGTCTCCAGTTCATTGACTCCTCTACTTAAATCACATTACATCCTCATTTCCTTCTTATCAAGCTTGGATTTATGAATTAGCACTATAACCTAAGATTTTTAAAATACTAAATTACTTTGTGATAACTTTCAACATCTGAAAACTTTCCAGATCTACAGCTGTGCTGCTCAGCCGGCCCCACGTGGAAGCAATCCATGGAGCTGACCTCCTGTTAACGGGCTCAAACAGCCCCTGACAGAGTCCAACATTGCTCCAATGGTTTGCTCACACGTCGTGGGGAGGGACAACACTGGATGGACTTGGAGGCGGAGATTTGGGCTCTGTCCTTTCCTCCACCTCCATGCCAGCTTCCCCAGAAGATAGACTCACCCACGCCAGACACACAGATAATACTGATTTTAGGATAATGTCCTTCCCAGGATCTTTCACATTTATACACTGTATACGGTTCTAGACAGGTTCTAACTGATGCTTGTCATCCCAGTGAGCCAGAGCAACCCACTCATCATGTGGTCAGTCGTTTTCAACATTCAGACTCCATAGTTCCTCAGAGCTCCATCCAAGCACAAACCTGATCTTTCCCCAATAAGTTTCATCAGTAAATGCTCAAGATGAGAACTTTCTACTGATAGTATATCACCTACATGGCAGAGCCTGGCAAGCTACCCATGTTTTATTTGTTATGCCAAAAACTAGTAACAATTGTGGACCTCAATTCCATGACCCAAAGAATGGTTTGAAGCTATTCCTGTCCCTGGAGCAAGCAGATGCCCTTGAGCTACACTTGCTTGAGACAGGAAATATGGAGATGTTACTGGTGCCCGCTCGAGCAAATCGATGAACAACTGGAAGACAGTGACAGTGTTACAGTGAACTTTATCCAATCTTCACTTCACCTTGTTTCTTGACTTTTTATCACAAAAGTTTTAAAAATATACATTTGTACTCACTGTATACATTTACAATTTCCTTTTTTGTCTTTTCTTGGCTTTTTTGGGTTACATCTGGTGATGCTCAGAGGTCACTTCTGGCTCTGCACCCAGAAATTACTCTTGGTGGTGCTCGGGGACCATATGGAATGCCAGAGGTCAAACCTGGTTGTTCACATGAGAGGCAAATGCCCTACCAGCTTTACTATATCTTCAGCCCCTCCAATTTTCTTTTAAACAGACTCTCATCATTCTCTTGTTCCAATGAGAGTATGATAAAGCTGTTTCTGTTAACCCCATGAATAACTTTTTTGGTCCAATAGTCAAATAACATTATTGATCTTAAACTGCCTCCCAATGCCATTCATACAATTAATCTTTCTGTGCCAATTTGGAGTATAAGATATTTCCTACAAATAAGAAATTGATATGAAACATAAAAGTGAGGAAGATGGAGAAAGTAAGAAAATCCTCTATCTGTGAAGTAGCACAGAAGCCCTTCAAAGGAAAATAATAAAAATAATAAAACAGGAATATATTTAGAGTGTTCATTGACTCAAAGTTGCTCACTTGACAAGCTTTAAGTCCTTCAATAGAACATCCATCCACCACAATATTTAATCTGATAAGAGCCGAAGGTAGGCAGGATTTTGACATAAATGACATGATGGACATAGATAATAAGACATATCTGAGGTTGGCGATCCTTCATATTCCCTCAAGGTGTATCTAAGTGGAGCATTGGCATGCCGCATTCACTGCTTTCCTTTTGAAACACATTCTAGGATACCAAACATTTTCACCTAAAATTTTTTGTTGAAATTTTATAAGCCTTAATTATAGAAGCATTTCTACTGCTGACCCTCTACCATGTATTACTATGCACACCACTGGTTAATTTCTCCAGTCTGACATATTGTAGTGTAATTAAAAGATCTCTTTCAAACAAACGTGTGGGAGTCAGAGGTTAGGTAAGACAGAAAATGGAACAGGGTGCTAATAATTGTCGAGGGTACTAATGCCAACCTAGAACTGAGCATTAAATAGAGGCAAAAAGGATACACACGACAACCTTTTAATGTATGTTCTGTAATCCATAGTCTGGAAGGGAAGGAAAAGAGAAAGAGAGAGAAAGGGAAAGAAATAAAGAACCTGCCATGGAGGTGGACTGGGGAAGGGGTGAGGGAACCGGGATGTTGGTGGTGGGAGATGGGCACTGGTGGAGGGACGGGTACTGGAACACTGTATGACCGAAACCCAAACATGAACTTTTTAATTGTATATCTTTTTATTTGTATATCTCACGGTGGTATAATAAAAGACTTAAAAAAATAAAAAAAGAAAAACTTAACATATCCAAATAAGAATTATTCGGTATTATTCTATTCCACATCCTTTGAAATTTCTTCCCAGTATGACCTTGCTTTGCAAAAGGCAACACAACTGTTCAAGTTGTTCAAGTGAAAGGACTTGGAGTCTTTTTTAACTTCAGGTTACAGCCACTGGTGCTTAGGGCTTATTGGTGCTGGGGACTGAAACATGAATCTTCTGTGTGTAAGGAAAGTTCTTTATTTGCTGTTGTATCACTCAGGCTCCTGAAGCCTTTTTTAGTAAAAATATATATTAATTATTTTTATTGAATCATTGTGAGATATACAGTTACAAAGCTGTTCACAACTGACTTTCAGTCATACAATATACCAACACCCATCCCTTCACCAGAGAACATTTACTGCCACCAATGCCCCCAGTCATTTTAAGTCTTCTCTCGATCACTTCGATGTTTCACTTCACTTGTATCACTTGTCTTCCCATTGCTCATCGATTTGCTTGAGAGGGCACCAGAAACATACGTAGCCCAAGGGCATCTGCTCACTCAGGAACACAAAGAGTCTCAAAACCATTTGTTCAGGTCATGGGAAAGAGGTCTGTAATAGTTACTGGTTTTGGCATATCAAATATGATACGGTAGCATGCCAGGCTCTGCCATGTGGGTGGTATACTCTGGGTAGTAGGCTCTCAGTTTGTGCATTTACTGATGAATTGCAATAGGGAGAGATTGGCTTTTCTCTTGGGAGAAGCTATGACAAGCTGTGGAGACTGGATGTTGAAAATGGCTGCTGTCATGCTGTGGGGGTTCCTCTGGCTTCTTGCGATGCTCTATTGGGATGGCAGGCCAGGGCTAGAAACCGCCTTCCCTCCTGGACACCTCATGATCAGCAGAGGACAGGGGAACTGGTAGCAGCTCTGCCCCCTGTATCTGTGTCTCTGGTTAAGCATGCCTGGGCTTGAAATAGGCTTTGCTGTAGGGCGGGACTCTGACAAGCAGGCACTTCAATGTTTAATTTTATCCAAAATGTTGACAACTTCATTTTGAAATGTCTACCTCCCTAGTTCCAATATACTGTCACAGTTTCTAACTTGTGCCTTCTTAATATAATTCTACTGTTTCATCTGTTGTTTTTGTACTTCTGTAGCTTTTCATCACTATTTATATAACCTTGAAACTGATGACTCAGTTGATATGTTTTTGTTTTTCAGTAAAATGTTTACACCTGAACAAACTACTTTTAAGTTTTCAGTAACTGTGCATCTTTTCAATTAATTCAACAAATACTTAGAGTAATCCTGTGGTATTATGATGTATAAGAAATATCTATATTTAGATAACCTGAATGAAGAAAATGTGCAAGCTTTATAAATATTTTTTTACCTTTTTTACAGTATAAAATGACTGTTGACCTTATGAACTTTGTTGACTTTTTTCTCCACTTGTTATTCTTATTTTAGTTTAGGTAGTATTATCTGAGCAGCACGACTTTTATGCATAGTTCGTAGTACACAGATCACCAAAGACATAGAATTTCACAAATGTTGGGATAGTTATAATGTTTTCATCATATTAATAAGATAACTTCCGGAAAACGTGTGAAGAATAAGGCTGCTTACCAAGGAAACAGAAAGAAAGGGCCGGAATTTAATGTTACATTCCGTAATCTTTAGAAATGAAGAAAAGACGGAGTTGAACTAAAATAGGCTATAGTCAACAAGTTCATCAGTCATGCCTATCTAATAAAGCTTTCATAAAACCTCAAGAGAAAGCTCATCTATAATTTGCACTATGTTTTTTTCTATTCTGACTACTTATACATCATATTTTCATAATAAATTCGTAATCTAATGAGTAAAGAAATTCTATGAGTTCTGTGACTCTAGAAAGTTAATATGCTATGACAAAGGGATCTTAGAAACTGAAATACAGAAAGTTGGACAGAGTACAAATAAAAACATGGCTGTGAATGGAGACAAATGGAGGGTGGTTTTGGAAGATAGCCTTTAGCTGAAAAATATGATGCTGATGTGAAACACTATTGTTCTATCCCAGTACACTAAATTCATGGAGCACTGACATAGGAATAACGCCTAAACACTACCAGATGTGACCCAACACTTCCCTACTCAGTATATAAATATATATAATATGCATTTATATATGTGTGTATATATACACACATATATGTATGGATATATACATATATACACATATACACACATATATATATGTATGTATATATATGTATATATATATATATATACACACACACACCTGCCCCTTGAGGTGTTGCAGGTGTGGCTGCAGTTCACGGCTGTGTCAGCAGGTGGCAGACAGGAGACAAGCTTGTCTACACTCCAGGGCTCTGCCCTGTGGGCCCTGGATGGTTCATGGTCTGACATAGAAAAAGAATGGGTACCTGGGATGAATGTACATATATATATGTATATATGTGTATATATATACATATATACATATATGCATATATCTGTGTATATACATACACAGATACATACACAGATATATACATACATATGTATATACACATATGCATACATGCATATATCTGTGTATGTATATACACAGATATATGCATGTATGCATATGTGTATATATCACATATACATATATAGGTATATATACATATATATGTCAAAAGAAACAGTGACTTAGATACAAAGACAGTGCAACAGAATTGGAGAATATTTATCCAATACCCATTTGATAAAGGGTTAATATCAAGGATATAGAAGACACTGGCATTACTTTAAAAGAAAAAAAAACATATAATTCCATTAAAATATCGGGAGAAAAAATAAACAGAAACTCCCACAAATAAGATGTCAAAAGGTCTGATAACAACATAGAACTGAGCGTTAAATACAGACAAAAAATGCAAATGATGACTTCTAAGTGTACGTAGTGTAATCCACAATGTATGAGAGAAGGAGGAGAGAAGGAGAGAGAGAGGAGATAAAGAAACTGCCATTTAGGCAGGACATGGGGGGGGGGGGGAATTGGGGACATGGGTGGTAGTTGAGGGGCACTGGTGGAGGGCGGGTGCTGGAACACTGTGTGACCATAACCCCCAAGCGTGAACAACCTTGTAATTGTATATCTCACAGTGGTATAATAAAATGTTAAAAAAAGAAATTGTAGTGGCCAAATGTATATGAAAAAATGCTCATCATCAGTAATCATCAGAGAGATACAAATTAAAACAACAATGAAATATCATCTGACTTGACAGAGACTGGCTCGCATCCCAAAGAGCAAGAGTAACTAGTGCTCACGTGGATGCAGGGAGAAAGGGACTCTTATTTACTGCTGAGAAGAGATACAACACAAACCACAGAGCACAAGTACCGTCTGCATTTCTATATTCATTGCAGCACTAATTACAATAGCCAGATCTGGAAACAACCTGAGTGTCTAAAAACAGAAGACTGGATAAAAGAAACTATGGTACATCTACACAGTGGAGTACCTTGCAGCTGTCAGGAAAAAACGGAGTCATGAAATTTGCCTAAAAATGGATGGACATGGTGATTATCATACTTAGTGAAATTAGTCAAAAGGAGAAGGACAGACATAGAATGACTGCATTCATTTGTGGGATATAAATATAAACCATTGTTCTACTAACTGTTGAAAATGGCAATGCAAGATTGGAACTAAATATTGAATGTATGGAAAGATATAAACATGATAATGCCCAAGTGTTTGAATGGCAAGCCATACAAGTAAGAGAAAGGAGAAAGAGAGAGTAGAAGAAGAGGGAAAAGTGCCTGCTATAGAGGCAGGCTGGGGGAGGGTGGAGGGAATCTGGAGAAACTGGTGGTAGGAAATGTGCACTGGTAAAGGGTCGGGTGCTGGAACACTATTTGACTAAGACCCAATCATGAACATCTTTGTGATTTTATATATCATGGTGGTATAATAAAAATAAAAGTATGATATTAAACTATAGCATATACCATTCACAAAAATAAATTCAAAGTGGTTTAATGACCTTGAGATTAAACCAGATTCCATAAACTACTTTGAAGAAAAAGTAGACTAAACATTCCAGGAAACGGACTTAAGAGATGTGTTCAATGAATTTACCACAGAGACAAAGTTGACATATGTAAGAACAAATGATATTACTTCAAATTAGAAAAAAATTTGTACAGTGAAGGAAACCCAAGTTAACATAAAAGATAAGTTGCTGAATAGGAGAAATATTTCCAAAGTACATCATATAAAGAGCTAATATCTAATATCTAGAAATCACACACAAAGCTCAACAAGAAAATATTCCAATAATGCCATCTTATCCAAAAACGAGGAGATAAAATGAAGACATATCCCTAAAGAATACATGTAAATAGGCAAATGAAAAAGTGCTCATTTCCTGTATGATCAGAAAATGCAAATTTAAAAAATGAGATACTATCTTAAAACAATGACATCTCAAAAAATCTGGGAAAAGGCCAGAGAGATATTGCAGTGGGGAATTTGCTGGAGAGATAGTACTTTGGGTAGGGCTTTTTTTTTTTTTTTTTTGGTTCTCACTCGGCAATGCTCAGGGGTTTCTCCTGGCTCTGCACTCAGGAATTTCTCCTGGCGGTGCTCGGGGACCATATAGATGTCGGGATTGAACCCAGGCCGGCACAGGCCAGCCGGCGTGCAAGGCAAATGCCCTACCCGCTGGGATATGGCTCCTGCCCCAGGGTAGGGCATTTTCTTTGCAAGCAGCTAACCCAGGTTCTATCTTCGGTCCAGCAATTCCTGAGTGAAACGCCAGGAGTAACCCTGAGCATCACTGGATATGACCAAAAAAAAAATAAAAAAATAAAGAAACCAAAGAGCTAACAAACAAAAATGTCTTGGAATGGTATTTGCTGGTGTGGATGTGGTTACAAAAAATAATCATTCACTGTTTCTGGGAATATTCTGTTTCAATCTATACAGAAAGCAATAAAAAAGTAAGAATGGTACTCCAAAATCATTTAACAATACTACATCATGGCTTCTACCTCAAACACACAAAAGATTAATGTGAAAATATATGTGCTTACATGTATTCATTACAGCACTTAGTACAATAGTCAAGAAATGAAAACAATTGGGAGGTCCTTCTACTGAGGAATGAATCAAGAAATTCTGGTGTGTGTATTTATTCATATATAGAGATAGAAAGAGAGAGATTCACCAGAACTTCTCAGTATATATGTAAATATATATTTACATATATATCTGCAATATAATGGCATTTATTATGCAGCTCTTAGAAAGGACAAAAGCATGAAATTTGTGGCTACATGGATATATTTAGAGTGTATTATAGTAACTGAAGTATTTGAGAAGAATACAACAGTTGCAAAATGATATCTCTCATATATAGAATTTAAATATACACAATAAAGAAGCAAAAAATGACCAAAGTCAACAGAGCTGGAAAGTTGATGCACAGAACTGAGTTTACAGTTGCAATAGTAGGGGTGCAGTACTGAACAGGAGGGGGCATTTGGAAACTTGATAGATATAAGTAGCTGCTCTAGTGGTATATTTGTTGTTAGAGTTACTAATATTTCCAGCAACCTTTGAGAGTATTTTAATAAAGATTAAAAAAGAAAACCTGCTTATATTTAACCTTGTGAGTTATTTTTATTGTTGTTATTATTAGTATGTACTCATTTCCAAGCTGAGGTAAATATGTTCAGACAGTTCAAGCAATATTGTTGATATACAGTATATAAAGGCAGAGCTAGATGTCAAATTCAGTATTATCAATTTTTCATTCTAGGTAAGGTTAATTGTGATGCTTAGAATAGGCTCATACTCAGCAGAGAGTTTTAGAAGAACAAACAATGAGAAGGGCCTTGGGAATATGCAAGCAAGTCAAACACTATGTGTGCAACATGAATAGAAAAAGAGCTAATTCTGTAAGTGAGGTTAAATTAAAGATTTACTTCAACTAAATTAAAAGATAAAACTAGATTGAAAGGTAGGACTTGAACTAGATTAAAAATAAAATAAAGTATTTACAAGTAAGTACATTAGAGTCTGTGCTGCCTTTTTGCACCTTGATTAATGATTTTCTAATATTCTGCCAGTTTCTCTTGGAGAAGAAGCAGATATTACTAACACCTGCAACAACGTTATATGAATTAAATGAAAACATTTCCCCATATCATTACATCAATTTAGACATTTAGGTTAAACACCTCCTTTAAAAATCAAGGGGAGACATTATATACATTATATATAAGGTGTCAGAAAAAATTAACTCAGATTCACAGAGTCAACTTTTAAATGTATTTTCTTCCCTGAAGCCACTTTCTATTCTCCCCCAAATTCTATTTATTATGAAAGTTGTCAGGAAGTCTTAGTAAAACCACTGTCATCCATGGCACCATCTTCATTTTTCTTGGACTTCAAGTAAAAATTATATGCTTGTTAAAATAGATTTAAATTATAGTTTGACCAGGGCATTATTGCCACCAACGGACAGTTCTTTTCTGTACTATTTTAAATTTTAGTGCATTAACTAGGTACAGAACTGAATACTTAATACTATTGTTACATTGATATTATTTTAAAAACACCCGTTGCATCATAATGATATATAATTTAATAGAAATCTTAGCTCTAATCCCTTGAGTGTTTGATGCGAAACAAAATTCAGCAGTGTTTAGTGTTTGTAGCATGGAAATCAAATCTATCTTCTGTTTTGGACTTCTGTGCTTGTTTATAGAGTAGTTTGCAACTTGTTGCATATAAAAATCATGATTTATTGAGTCAAAACAAAGGTAGACCCCTCTGGAAGGCCCAGTGGGCCTGTCCAGAACTACTGCCAATGTTGTTGGCCATGATCCAAGGACGCAGACTCAAGGAAGAGCTCTTGGAGCCTCTCCTCATGCTTGGTCAACCATGATGTGTCCTGGAGGTGGGGGATTGTTCAGGTCTCTGCCTGCCACCCGATAGAGCCTCAGAAGTCAGAAAAAATCTACGCACCACAATCACAGCCGTTTTCAAGATCTGGACGCGACAGCTCATCAGAGCACCACCCAAGAGAGAAGCCTATTTCAAGCCCAATTGTGGAGGTCCCAGGTATGCTGAACCAGAGAGGGATGGCGGGTTCTAGCCCTGGCCCGCCACCCCAGCAGAGCCACACAACAAGCCAGATGACCCCCCCACTCCATCAGGCAGCCATTTTCCACATCCGGACTTCCCTCTCATCAGAACTCCACCCAGCGACAGCCTATCACAGCCTGTCTCATCGAGTTCCACCCTGCAGCAGTCTTTTTTTTTCCAATCCGGTCCCGGTATGCTGAACCAGAAACTTACAGACATGGGGCAGAGCTGCTACTTGCTCTCCCTGTGCCCAGCCGCTCACAAGGCACCGGGAGGGGATGGCGGGTTCTGGCCCTGGCCCGCCACCCCAGCAGAGACACGCAACAAGCCAGATGACCCTCTTACTCCATCAGGCCACCATTTTCCACATCTGGACTTCCCTCTCGTCAGAATTCCACCCAGCGACAGCCTATCAAAGCCCGTCTCATGCAGCCGCAAGTGGCCCTGCGGTTCATCTACAAATGCTATATTTAGAGGTGACTACAAGGGTATGCCACCTGCATGGCAAGCCTGGCAAGCTGCCCTGTTTTATTTGATATGCCAAATACCAGTAACAATTATATTAGTTCATTCCCATGACCTAATATAATGGTTTGAGGCTCTTTATGGTCCTGGGTTTTACCAGCATGAGACAGGACATATAGATGATCAAAATGATCAACGGGAGGATAGTGATATATAGATAGTGTGCAGGTCCCAAGGATAGATTCATAGGGCTTCCGTGGAGCTGAAGCTGGAACCCATTCCCCCCAACTCAGTCCCATCTGGAATGCCCATTAGGCCCACCCAGAACTGCTGTCAATGCTGTATACCATGATCCAGGGATGTGGATGCACTGAAGAGCTCCTTCAGGCTCTCACAGTGGCAGGTGGCCAAAAAGTGGCTGCGTGATGTCGCAAAGCTTAGTTTGATGATGTACCAGGTACCCCCTCACATTTCATAGCATATATGGGAAATACAATTAAAGGGTGTGGGCACGATATGTGGTATGTAGGAACATATCAATAATTTTCTATACAGTGAACTCAAAATGGCACAATGGATATTTAATAATCATAGATTTTTGTCTAACAATACATTCATGGACATATTTAGCGGATTGGATCCAACAAGCAATATAAAATAGATTATTTCGTGTATGTGTAGGGCAAGTTCAAACAGAGGTTGAGAAAAATTTGAAATAAGTGATGTCCGTAGGTGCAGTGATGGTAGATCTGTGGCTGACTAATAGAAGCCCACTAAGTTCTAGAAACTCAGAAAGTGAAGGCAAGAACAGAAATTGGCCAGACTCATACCTAACAACCCACACTCATCAATACCATTACCTAATATGGGCTATAAATGGTCAATATTATTAGTGCCAGCTAGCTGAGCAGGCATGGGGGTGAGGGGTGGGAAATGAGGTCTCTGGTGGTGAGGGTGCACACTGGTGGTGGAATTGATGTTGAACGATGAATCCTTCTAACAACTGCATTGTGATAAACTTTGTGCTTTGTAAATCATGGTGTTTAAGTAAAGTTAAAAAATGTGCAGTTACTTTTTCTATGCTAATGGTAAGTAAGATATATATATATATATATATATATATATATATATACTTCAATTTTAGCAGATTGTTTCAAATAAAATTATATGTAAAACTTAATTGGGGCCAGAGCGATAGCCCAGCGGGTAGGGCGTTTGCCTTGCATTTGGCCGGCCCATGCCGCCCAGGTTCGATCCTCGGCATCCCATATGGTCCCCCGAGCACCGCCAGGGAGTAATTCCTGAGTGCAGAGCCAGGAGAAACCCCTGAGCATCGCAGGGTAAGACTGAAAAAAAGCAAAAGAAAAACTCAATTGAAATTATAAAAATGGAGATTTTGGTTGAAAGTTTCATTGATGAAGGTCCATGTGTCATGTGGTCTGACTCAAAGTGATCTTGGCATCTCCATTTCTACTTATTATCCTTGGAGTTTTTTCAAAAGAACCCATAGATTTATAACTTTTTGAAAAATACTGCATACAAGATTAGCTCAAAGGCATGCAAAAGTCAAACTTGGGCTCAGAAACCTAGAGTCCAGGAAGAAACTAAAAGAAGGAATGATAGGAAAACTGCTGACTGGAAATATATTATTTTCTAAGAAATAATACATAAATTGAAACTATAAAATACTAAACATGGGGTCGAAGCACTAGTCCAGCAGGTAGGGCATTTGCCTTGCACTCAGCCGGCCTGTGCTGGCCTGGGTTTGATCCCTGGCATCCCATATGGTGCCCTTAGCACCGCCAGGAGTAATTCCTGAGTGCAGAGCCAGGAGTAACCCCTGATCATAGCCAGGTGTGACCCAAAAAGCAAAAAAAAAAAAAAACTAAACAAGTAGGATGTATAGAAACAAGTAGGAAAAGGATAGGCAAAAGGGCCAGGAAAGAAGTAGAGGTGTGTTTTATGTTTGTTTGTGAATGTATATGGGGGGTTGTGTGTGTGAGAGAGAGAGAGAGACAAACACAGACATTGGCAGGAGGTGCTAACTTCAAGATGAAAACCACATGAATGAGATCATTTATTTATGCAGAAAAATATATTCTTTTGTAAAATATCAGTTAAATGAGTGTGTAAAGGCTTGCCTATTATTTATGAAATTAAAATGCATATGGTGTTTATTGAAATGTAAAATCCAACAAGAAACTGAAGGAGAAATTACCTTTGGAAGAAAATTGCCTTTTGTGAGGGAGCAGACAAGACAGGGTTAAGTAAATAAAATATGCTGAGGAGACTTTTATGTGGAGAGGAACCATCTGGCAAAATCTACACTATTCCCATGCTGCCTTCTTTCTCAATGCCCTTCCCTAGGGCTTTGGAACAGCTGTGTTGAGATACTAGACCTAGAGTTTTCACATTCATATCAAAAGTGAAACCCAAAATGTCTGCTCTGTTGCTGATTAGACATAGCATTTGAGTGGCTCAATATTGAAAAGATTTGTGGCACATTGAACTCCTTTGCTTTGAAACACCCATTTGTTATGCTTTTTTCCCCATTGCTACTTGGCTCAGCTTTTATTTCCAAAGATTCATGCTTTGCTGCTGTATTGTCTGTACTGGCGATAAATACAAAATTTCAAGGAAATGGTTTTAAGACATTCTGTTGAGCCAGGATTTCAGTGTTACATGTTTTTGTTTTGGTTTTTGTCTTTTGTGTTTATTTGGGGCTCTACACCCAGAAAAATTCAAGACTTATTCCTGGCTCTCTGCTCAGGGATCACGCCTGGTGGTGTTTGGGACCATATGTGCTGCACAGATAAAACCACATTATCTACTGAAGCAAGGTGAGCATCTTAACTTTGTACCTTCTCTCTGATTCCATTTTATTTTCAGTTACAATACGGTGTTCTAAAAAGAATAAAGGTCTTAGGGTCCATGACACTTGAGTGAAAAATCTGTAATTTATTTGGGTAAACTGGTTAAACTCTTTATTCTCAGGTTCGTCATCTATAAGATGGAAGTGATCTCTTGTTGTCTCACATGGAAGCTGCAAACAATAAACAATGTATAAAAGGTAATAAATAAATACACTGTCAAACATATATTTCTTGACCTATATTATGGTCCTAATGGAAACATACACTTCTCAGTTTGTCACACAGATTTGTGTGTATGTGGATATATTTGTATAAGTCACATATAAATTTGAGAGACATCAGATTATACTGATAATTTAATTTGATTCTCAATGATATGAGGCAAATATTATTTTTATATCAGTAAGAATTGTTCATAGAACATATTTTATTATAGTCTATAACTTTTTTCTGTCCCACCCTGCAGCAAAGACTATTTCAAGTCCAGTTATGACTGATCCAGAGACTCAGACACACAAGGCAGAGCTGCTCAGGTGATCATGAGGCATCCAGGAAGGATGGCAAGTTCTGGCCCTGGCCCGTTATTCCAATAGACCTTGTAAGAAACCAGAGGAACCGCCACACCATGAGGGCAGCCATTTTCAACATCCGACTCCACAGCTTGTCAGAGCTCCACTCAAGAGAAAAGTCAATGTCCCCGTTGCGGTTCATCAGTAAGTGCATGAGATAACAGCCTGCTACTGAGAGTATATCACCTACATGGCAGAGCCTATTAAGCTACCCTTGTAGTATTTTCTATGACAAAACCGGTAACAATGATAGACCTCATTCCAATGACCTGAATGAATGGACTGAGTCTCTTTGTATTACTGAAGTCAGCAGATGCCCTTTGGCTACACAAGCACAAGCACGGGACAGGGCATAAGGAGATTTTACTGGTGCCCACTTGAGCAAAGCGATGAACAACTGAAAGTCAAGTGATACAAGTGAAATGATATTTTTTCGACCCTGATGTTTTATATTGAGTTACTAAAAACCACTATGGTAAGGAAAGACAAGTTGAGACTTTGGGAGGCAAGGCTTGAGGACTTTTGCTTTTATCTCTGCTTTAATAAGTATAGCTTAAATTTTTAAAATCAGAATTCCATGGGATTTTTTGTGTTAAAAGTCAAAATTGGAAGTGTTTCAAGGAGAAGGGAGTGACGATTCATTTTAACAGCCTCAAAGGAAAACACAGAACATGAATACAATTTCTAGGCATTTATCCAAGGATATGACAACATTTCATCCCTAGATTTAGAGAAACATTATTCATAACAGCAAAAATATGAACAAATTAATGATTCATTGATACATGGCTTTATACAGTTATATATGCACATGTATGTCAATGGCATACAATTTTGTCACACTGGAGTTGTACAAATATTGGCTTAATGTGTGCTTAATATTCCAAAAAAACTAATATTATCGCTTCTGCTATTTAAAAAATATTATCATCAGGGATGGTAAGTAACCATTTAGAATACTCTAACCACTGCGTTTGGTGGTGAAAACACAAGGGTGAAATACTGACTTTTGCTCCTTTGTAAAGGTATGTTAAAATGTCTAATTAACTTTGACATGAACTAAATCTGAATATTTGAGGATAATAGCAAGACAGTTCTACTGATCAAGAAGGGAGACATCCATGATATTGGCAACTATCTCCCCATCTGCCTCTTGTCTGTCATCTACAAGCTGTTCACTCGAGTCATCCTGAACAGGATTGGCAGAACATAAGATTAAGGGCAACCATGAGAGCAAGCTGGCTTCTGAAAAGGATTCAGCACAATTGACCATATCCACACGGTAACCAAGCTCATTGAAGTGTGTAGGGAGTTCAGGATGCCACTCTGTCTCATGTTCATTGATATAAAGAAAGCCTTTGATTCTGTGGAGACTAAAGCAGTCATCAAAGCCCTAGCCAAGCAGGACGTTCAAACCCAATACATCAAGATCCTCCGTGAGCTGTATTATGGATTCACCACCAGGATCTCATCATTCTACAAAGAAATGATCATCAACTGTCAAAAGAGGGGTTCAGCAGGGTGATATCATTTCACCCAAACTCTTCAGAGACACCATTAAGAACATCATGCAACAATTAGAATGGGAAGGAATGGGAGTGAAGATAGACGGCTGGCAACTAAACAACCTCCACTTCGCTGATGACATCGTTCTAATAACACCAAACATTAGCCAAATGGCAAAAATGCTGGTTGGCTTCGACCGAGAATGCGGAAAGATAGGTCTACAGCTGAATCTCAGCAAAACTATGTTCATAAAAAAATGAACTAGGTCCAGAGGCCCAATTCATTCTCAATGGAACAAACATCTCTGAATGCAGCAGTTATATGTACCTAGGTCGAGAAGTCAACATGATGAACGACCTAAAATCTGAGCTGCGCAGGAGGAAGAGAGTGGCATACAATGCCTTCAAAAGCATTGAAGAAATAGCTAAAAAGACAAAGAACCTCCAGCTCCGGGCACATCTCTTCAACTCCACCGTTCTCCCTGCATTAACATAAGCCTCAGAGACCTGGGGCCTACGAAAGCAGGATAAGAATGCTATTCGTGTCTCCCAAAGAGGAATTGAAAGAGCTATGCTTGGATTATCACACCTCACTCAAGTGAAGGAAGGAATCAGGAGCTTCGACCTCCGTAGCTATTCCAGAATCAAGGACGCTGTTTCATTTGCCAAGGCATCGAAAATCAGATGGGCTGGACATGTAATGCTCTAGTCCAGCGGTTACCAACTAGATCCCATGGGATGTCAAAAGATCATGTGGCTGCCCACATACAAGATGGTCAAACTTCTTCGTCAAGACTCTGAACGAATGGTTGGAGGCTCTTTTTTCCTGAAGCAACCAGATGCCATTGGGCTACACTGGCAAGTGATAGGGTCAAATGGAAATATTACTGTGCCCGGCGTGCAAATCGACGAATAACGGGATGTAAAGTGATCAAGTGATCTAGTAATGATCAGTTTAACATACCTACCAGGTGACATTCATCCATATTTTTGAGAAGTATACTGTGTGAAGTCATGGGTTAACCTGGTCTTGTGATGTGATATAATGGTCATCTTAAATAGAATTATTTTCTGTAGTAGATGCTTTGCATACATGATATCTTAAATATAATTTATGTGCTTAATCCACAGTGAGTGTAGGTTGACTGGTATTTGATAAGATCATTAGTTTATGGAGTTTTAATACAATTTTCCTATATCCTTGAATCCCAATTTTAATGTTAACTGAAATATACTATGATCAGAAAGATCAATTTTTTAAGATTCTGTTTTAGCAAGTCTAAGATTAACCACAGAATTTGTGAATATTAATTTCATATTCATTGCATCTTAGTTCCATACAGAATACAATGAAGTAAAAGTTTAGAGAAATGCACTCAAATATTTTCCCACCACCCTCAAATAATGTTATTTGAAGTTGAAGTATACAACAAGAAGGAAGCACTAGATAAAAAGTATAAAAGCATGTTGGGGCCGGAGCAGTAGCCCAGCGGGTAGGGCATTTGCCTTGCATGCGGCCGGCCTGTGCCAGCCTGGGTTCAATCCCGGCATCCCATATGATCCCCTGAGCACCGCCAGGAGTAATTACTGAGTGCAGAGCCAGGAGTAACCCCCTGAGCATCACTGGGTGTGAGCCAAAACACGATAAATAAATAAATAAATAAATAAATAAATAAATAAATAAATAAAAGCATGTCTCAAACCCAGGAACTAAATAATGAAAATTTTGACTTCTTGATGTCTAGGACTAATCTCTCCAAATCGGGAAAGAACAAAATTAATCCATTTACATAAATGTTTTTGGGGTAAGAATCTGACTATTTTTCATTCTGAAAAGTTATGTTATTAAAGAGGCGATTATTATGCTGTGAGAATAATATACTGTTATTATGTTCTGTTCTTTTTACATTACAAATAGTTTTTATAAAGTACAATTGTAATGTGTAACTTTTAGAAAGTAAAAAAATACATAAACCTAATTAAAATACAAGTTAGAGTCTTTCAACTAGCATTCCTATTTATCTACAGTAATGATCTGAGTTAAATTTTTGTGGTAATTAAATATTTTATATGTGATTATACACTAATTTAATCATGTATATATAGGTTGTAGTTTTGTAGACCTAGCATAAAAATGAAGACATAAAATCAAATATTATTAAAGATTTTATCTTTTTAGTTTATAAAAATATTATATTTTTTCTTTCTTCATCATCTTCTAACTGAACTATTGGTAAATCTACTTAATGAAATGCTTTCAGTGGAATATTATTCAGCTGTCAGAAAACTGAGGCTATGAAACCTGCCTACAAATAAATGGGCATGAAGAGCATAATGTAAAGTGAAATAAGCCAAAGGGAAAAGGACAGATATAGAATGACTGCATTCATCTATGAGATGAACAACAAAATAGTATGATACCAATATCCAAGGCCAGGCAAAACATGGATCTGGAGGAGCTGTCAGTGGTTGAACTCCACCTTAAGTTTTGGGGGAATCAGAGGTTAGGTAAGACAGAGAAGGGAACAGTGTGTCTACAACTATTGGAAATGGCAATACGTGCCCAGAACTGAGTATTGAATGTAGGCAAAGGAATATACATGATAATTTGTATACATGTATTTACTTCAGGCCACAATATATAAGAGAAGGGAGAGAGACAGAGAAGAGGAAAATTGCACTGGTGGAGGGGGCGGGATGCTGAAACACTGCATCTATATATGAGGTCTATAACCAGTAACAATTATAGACCTCATTCCATGACCTGTTGGCATTGTTGAGGTTCTTTATGTTCCTGGAGTGAGCAGATGCCCTTGGGCTACCCTAGCATGTGACAGGACACCTGCTCAAGCAAATCGATGAACAATGGGAAGACAAGTAATACAAGTGAATAGACTATATATTTATCAAAACTAAATAATCACCTAAATTAAAAACATATTTATTCTAGTGTAAGAACCCTCTTATTATAAGATATATAGTTTTTTTAAAAAATTTATTTTATTGTACCACCATAAGATATACAACTGAAAAACTATTCATGATTGGGATTCAGTCATGCAGTATTTCAGCATCCCCCACCAGTGCACATTCCTCACCACCAATGTGCCCCAATTCCCTCTATCCACACCTGCCTGACTTTATGGCAGGCAATTTGCCTCTTCTCTCTCTCCCTTCTCTTATATATTGTGGCCTGCAGTAAGTGCATTTATGGGTTATCATGGATATTCCTTTGCCTACACTGAATTCTCAGTTCTGATTTGAGGGTGTATATTCCTTTGCCAACATTCAATACTCAATTATGATTAGAGAGTGGTGGGAAAATTTTTGAGTGTTTTCTCTAAATTTTACATCAGTGTATTGTGTATGGAACTAAGATGTAATGAATATGAAACTAATATTCACAAATTCTGTAGTGAATCTTAGACTTGCTAAAACAGAATCTTAAAAAATTGATCTCTGCGATCATAATGTATTTCAGTTAACATTAAAATTGAGATTCAGAGGCATGGGAACATTGTATTAAAACTCCATGAACTAATAGTATTATCAAATACCAGTCAACCTACACTCACTGTGGATTAAGGACATAAGTTATATTTAAGAAGCCAGAGGAACCCCCCACACCATGAGGGCCACCAAGGTCCACACCAAGAGTCCCCGGATCTCATCAGAGCTCCACCCAACAAAAGAGATGATCACAGCCCTGATCATCAGTGGCCCACCCTGCAGCAGTCTTATTCAAGGTCAGTCCAGGTATGCTGATCAGAGGCTCACACACACGGGGCAGAGCTGCCACTTGCTCTCCTTGTGCCCCGCTGATCACGAGGCATCCAGGAGGGATGGCGGGTTCTAGCCCTGGCCCACCACCCCAGCAGAGCCTCGCAAGAAGCCAGAGTAACTCCCACACCATGAGAGCCGCCATTTTCACATCCGGACTCCAATCTCCTAAGAGCTTCACCCAGCAGAAGAACTTATCATTGCCGGTGACAGCGTGGTTCATCAATAATTGCTTGAGTTTTGCGTTGACTACTAACTAGAGTATCCCACACACACAGCAGAGCCTGGCAAGCTTGGTAAGGTAAGACAGAAAATGGAACAGTGTGCTAAAATTGTAGAAAGTCACTGTCACTGTCACTGTCTTCCCGTTAATCATCGATTTGCTCGAGCGGGCACCAGTAACATCTCCATATGACCTGTCTAATGCAAGTAGAGCCCAAGGGCACCTGTTTGCTCCAGGAATATAAAGAGCCTCAAACCATTCCATCAGGTCATGGGAATGAGGTCTATAATTGTTACTGGTATCTGGCATATCAAATACGACACGTGTAGCTTGCCAGGCTCTGTCGTGTGGGTAGCATACTCTTGTAGTCATCTCAAAATCCAGCATTTATTGATGAACCGCGCAGCCACTTGCGGGCTGTGATAGGCCGGGCTGTGATAGGCTGGTCTGCTGGGTGGAGTTCTGACAAGGGGTAAGTCCGGATGTGGAAATTGGAGTGGGGGGGTCGACTGGCTTGTTGAGGCTCTGCTGGGGTGGCAGGCCAGGGTTAGAACCTGCCATCCTTCCCAGGCACCTCATGAGCGGCTAGGCACATTGAGAGCCAGTAGCAGCTCTCCCTCATGTCTGGCAAGCTACCCGTGTCATATTTGACATGACAAATACCAATAACATTTATAGACCTCATTCCCATGACCTGATGGAATGGTTCGAGGTTCTTTATGTTTCTGGAGCAGGATGATGCCCTTGGGCTATCTCGCATGTGACAGGACATATTGAGATGTTACTGGTGCCCGCTGAGCAAATCGATGATATACAGGAAGAGAATGATAGACAGTAAATTGTTACTCTCATTTGGCCTATCAAATATGACATGGGTATCTTGCCAGGCTCTGCCAGTATAGCCTATTAGGAGAAAACAAAATATATTTGTAAGTATAAATAGCTGGGTGATGCAGACTTTGATAGAATTTACAAAAATGAGACATTGTATTTTAGAGACATTTGAGAGATTATGACATAGAATTATACAAATACAAATGTGTCTTAAAGAATATAAACACTATAAATAGAGCCTAGGCCACTAAATTTCATTGTTCAGACATAACATAACATTCATCTTACATAAGATGAATACTTAAAACTAGAGGCAAAATATTAGAATAAAGGGATAATTAAGCATAATAAATTCTTGTAACAATGTTACATAAAATTATAGGAGTTGATAACAATATTTCACTGTCACTGTCTTCCCATTGTTCATTGATTAGCTCGAGTGGGCACCAGTAACATCTCCATAAGTAGTGTCACAAGCAAGTGTAACCCAAGGGCATCTGCTTGCTTCAGGGACAGGAAGAGCCCCCTAACCATTCTTCAGGTCATGGAACTGAAGACCATAGTTGTTTCTAGTTTTTTGGCATAACAAGTAAATTAAACACGGGTAGCTTGCCAGGCTCTGCCATGTAGGTGGTATAGTCTCAGTAGAAGGCTCTCATCTCGAGCATTTACTGATGAAACTTAAAGGGGAAAGATCAGGCTTTCTCTTGATGGAGCTCTGAGGAACTATGGAGTCTGGATGTTGATAATGACTGACTGCATGATGTGTGGTTTGCTCTGGCTTCTTGCTAGGCTTACTGGTATCAGTTAGAACCTGTCTACAACTGTATACAATGTATAAATGTGAAAGGTCTTGGTAAGGACCTTATCCTAACATCAGCATTCTCTAAGAATATCATGCGGCCGCAGTATTAAAATGTTATAATTTTTTTTTTAAAATGTAGTGTTCTGTCTTACTTTAATATAAACAATGACACCCTTGGGCCAGAACTGTAGTCCAGTGGGTAAGGCTTTAGTCTTGCATGTGGACAACCTAGGTTCGATCTCTGGCATCCCATGTAGTACCCAGAGTGCTGCCAGGAGTAATCCTTGAGTGCAGAGCCAGGAATAACCCCTGAGAATTGTTGGATGAGAGACTAAAAAAAGCCAAAAAATGTGACACCCTAAACTCTGCTATTTTGGTTGGTAATAGCACCTTTCTAAGTCAACTATAAATAGTATCTCCACTTAGAATTTTTATCATACATTGTACATTACAGTATCATTAATATTTCATAAAGATATAGGTAGCAAGATGGTAAAATAGCTTTTAAAACGTCCCTAAAGGGGCTGGAACGATAGCCCAGTGAGTAGGGAGTTTGTCTTACACGCAGCCAGCTTGTGCCGGCCTGGGTTCGATCCCCGGCATCCCACATGGTCCGCCGAGCACCGCCCGGAGTAGCTTCTGAGTGCAGAGCCAGGAGAAACCCCTGGCTATTGCCGGGTGTGACCCAAAAAAAAAGGCAAAAAAATGTCAGAGGTTAGGTAAGACAGAGAAGGGAACAGTGTGCTAATAATCATTGAAAGAGCTAATACCAATCTAGAACTGAGCATTAAATACAGGCAAAAGATACACATGATAACCTCTAAATGCATTTATTACAATCCACAATGCATAAGACAAGGAAGAGAGAGAGAAATAGAAAGAGAGAAAAGAAATTAAGAAACTGTCATAGAGGCAGGCTAGGGGATGTGGGAGGGAATTGGAGACATTGGTGGTGGTAAATGGGCACTGATGGGGGGATGGTTGCTGGAACACTGTATGACCGAAACCCAAACATGAACACCTTTGTAATTGTATATCTCATGGTAGTATAATAAAATATTTTAAAAAATTTAAAAAATGTCCCCTAAGCCCTACCACGAGTCATTTCTAAGCAAAGCACCATTGGGTGTGGCACAAAAAGCAAAACAAAAAATTCATAAAAGCGATCATAAAAATTAATCACTCCAAGTTTTTCCATATTTACATTTTTTTGCAATCTTTTTTTCTTTTTGTGTCACACCCGGCAATGCTCAGGGATAACTCCTGGCTCTGCACTCAGGAATTACTCCTGGCAGTGCTCAGGGGACCATATGGGATGCTGGGGATCAAACCTGTGTCGGCCACATGCAAGACAAACGCCCTACCCATTGGACTATCGCTTAGGTCCCTTTTTTTGCAATCTTTTGACCCTGGGTGCTAGCACAGTGGGTATGGCATTTGTCTTGCATGTGGCTCACCTGGGTTTGATCTTCAGCATCCTGTATGGTCCCTGAGAACCTCCGGGAGTTAATTTCTGAATGTAAAGCCAGGATTAACCCCCTGGGCATTGCCTGATAAGACCAAAAAGGAAATAAAAGTTATAATCTTAAGAATGGCATTTTCATTAGTGTATCTATTTTTGTGTAAGGTTTCCCCTTCAGCATGTACTCCAAGTTAGTCTATAGTGTCTATTAAAGATTTCTATAACGTTCTTTTTAATACTTGTATTTTTCTGACTTATGAAGTGTGTGAAACTGAAGAGGGCTAGAGAGGTACATAAATTTCATTAACATTCATATTTATGACATTTATCACAGAATGATTTTCACATTTATATGTTTACATACCAGAATGATTTTCATGATGTTTAGTAAGCTGTGATTGTTAAATGAAAGTTTTGCCACATTCTTCACAATTGTGTGGTCTCACCAGAATGTAATCTGTGATGCACCGTGAGAGTTGAATGGTGATTAAAGACTTTGCCACATTGTTAACATTTGTAAGTCTTTTCCCCAGAATGAATTATTTACTGTACAGTAAGTTGTGAATTATGAATAAAGCTTTTGCCACAATCTTTGCACTTGTAAGGTTTCTCACCAGAGTGAATTCTCTGATGTACAATAAGGGATGAAATATTATTAAAGGCTTTCCCACATTCTTCACTCTTATAAGGTCTCTCACTGGAATGAATTCTCTGATGTACAGTAAGATTTGAATGCCAATGAAATGACTTACCACATTCTTGACATGTATAAGATCTCTCACCAGAATGAACTCAATGATATAGAGTAAGATGCTGCTGACTAAATGACTTATCTCATTTTTACATCTCTGAGGTATCTCACCAGAATGAATGATCTGAAGTACAATAAGAGACAAATACTGATTATTTAGTTATCAGCAATAAGACTTAGTCACATTGCTCACCTTTGTATGGTTTAACACCAGAATGGATTTTCTGGTGTTGCAGAAGATATGAGTGCTAATTAAAGACCTTGCCACATTCTTCAAATGTGTATGGCTTCTCTCCATTAGGCACTCTCTGAGTTTTAGAAGATTCCTAAATTTGAGACATGTAAAATTTTTATCAATTTTAGATGATGAAACTCTGCTCTTTAGAAAAATTTTAATGAGTGTTTAATAGCATCATGTTTGTGTACTGATTTAAAGGACTAGAAAATAATGCACTGGTTGACGTACTAGATGTTCCAAATTTCCTCTCAAAGAAAATGTATGTTTATGAGAGCAGTGTGGGTTTTTCCTCACAGAAAGGCTACCTGAATTAATGCCTCTATAAAGCTACCTGAATTTATATTATATTTTTTTTCATAAATATACTACATACTTCATTTTTCTTGATACTGAGACGTTGTTATTAGCATTTCCCTCAATTGGATCATATACGCCATAATTGTTCTGAGTATCAGACTCCCACTCACATTCCTATTCATTTCCTAAGTGTATATTCTTAAGGGAGTATCTTCCAGATCTTGTGATTTGAGGTTTGTATTGTGAATCCTCGATGGCTGATTTTTACAAGATCTGGGTGACAAGAGCTGAATATTTTGGTGTCTGGTCAACTTTTCTTTGATACTCTTGCTGTACCAGAGCTCCTGATTTTGTTCCAACAAAGTAAGCAGGTTTGGTTTTTGAGAGAGTGACACCCAAGGAAACCAGGTGTCCTTAGATCTGTAACATGACGTCCCTGTATAAAGACCATTGGGATGTATTCAAGCTTTCCAACTCCACCTGAGAAAACTGTATGGCCACATCCTTGAATGTCAGAGATTCCATCCCCATCCCTGCTCAGGTTACATGGCTGCCCTCTGAATTGAACCACGATACTACCCAGTTAAGTGCAATGGGAGAGGACACTTGCGGGAGATCTGTGTTCTGTTTTTTCTCACTTTCTAAAGAAAAAATATTGATAGTTTTATTTGCTGATTTGTGAAGTCTAATAGGCTAATATAAAATTACATAAATTATGAAATGTTAAGTGGCAGAACATTGATGATCACTTCTTTGTAGAATAGTGAGATCCTGGTGGTGAATCCATAACACAGCTCACGAAGGATCTTTATGTATTGGGTTTGAATGCCCTGTTTGGCTAGGGTTTCGATGACCGCTTCAGTCTCCACAGAATTAAAGGCTTTCATTAAATCAGTGAACGTGAGACAGAGAGGCATCTGGAAATCCCTAAAAACTTCAATGATGTCAAAAGAGGGATTTGGCAATACCTATCTGATAAAGGGCTAATATCCAGGAAACATCAGGCACTGGTAAAACTATATAAGAAGAACCCATAAAAAAGGAGAGAAGAGATGAACAGAATCTTTGACAAGGAAGAAATTTGAATGGCCAAAAGGCATATGAAAAAATGCTCATCATCACTAATCATCAGAGAGATGCAAATCAAAACTACAAAGAGATATCACCTCACACCACAGAGACTGGCCCATACAAAAGGGTAAAAACAACAAGTGCTAGAGTGGATGCGGGGAAAAGGGGACTCTCATACATTTTTGGTGGGAATGGCGACTTGTACAAACTTCCATGGAAACCATATGGGCATTCCTTCAAAGACTAGAAATTGAGCTCCCTTTTGACCCAGCCATGCCACTCCTGGGAATATAACCTGAGAAGCCAAAAAGACACAGCAGAAACACCATCCAAACTTTTGTTTTATAGCAGCACTATTCACAATAGCCAGAACCTGGAAACAACCAGTACGCCCTAGAACTGATGACTGGATAAAGAAACTTTGGTACATCTACACAATGGAATACGATGCAGCTGTCAGGAAAAATGAAGTTATGAAATTTGCCTATAAATGAATGGACATGGAAAGGATCATGTTGAGTGAAATTAGTCAGAAGGAAAGAGAGAGATATAGAATGACTTCATTTATGTACATGACATAAATACATATATACATATTATGATAACAAAATCCAATGTCAGGTGAAACATGGATCAGGAGATCTTACCAAAAGTGGAAATTACCACAAACTTATGGGAGTCAGAGGTTAGGTAAGACAGAGAAGGGAACATGTGCGAATAAATGTCGAAAGGGCTAATACCAACTTATAACAGAGCATTAAATACAGTCAAAAACATGCACATGATGGCCTCTAATTGTATATATTGCAATCCACAATATGTAAGAGAAGGAAAAGAGAGAGAGGGAAGAGAGAAAAAAGATAAAGAACCTGCCATGGAGGCAGGCTATGGGAGGGGGGAAGGAATTGGGGACACTGGTGGCAGGAAATGGGCACTGGTGGAGGGAGGGGTGCTGGACCACTATGTGACCGAAACCTCCATACATGAACAATGTTGTAATTGTATATCTCATAGTGGTATAATGAAATATTAATTAAAAAAGAGAGGTTAGGCAGGGTGATACCACTCCTCGAAAACTCTTCAGCGCCACCCTTGAGAACATCATGCGACAATTAGAATGGGAAGGAATGGGAGTGAAGATAGATGGTTGGCAACTGCACCACCTCCCGCTTTGCTGATGATATCATTCTAATAACACCAAATATTAGCCAAGCGGCACAAATGCTGGCTGACTTTGACCGAGAATGTGGAAAGATAGGTCTACAGCTGAATCTCAACAAAACTATGTTCATGAGAAATGAACTATTTCTGGAAGCCCCTTTGACTCTCAATGAAACAAACATCTCTGAATGCAGCAGTTATATGTACCTAGGTCAAGAAGTCAACATGATGAACGACCTAAAACCTGAGCTGTGCAGGAGGAAGAGAGCGGCATGCAACGCCTTCAAAAGCATCAAAGAAATAGCTAAAAGGACAAAGAACCTCTCGCTCTGGGCACATCTCTTCAACTCCACCGTTCTCCCTGAATTAACATACACCTCAGGAATCTGGGAACGAAAGCAGGATGAGAATGCTATTCAGATCTCCCAAAGAGGAGTTGAAAGAGCTATGCTTGGAATATCATGTCTAACTCAAGTGAGAGAAGGAATCCGGAGTTCCGACCTCCATCGCTGTTCCAGAGTCAGGGATGCTGTCTCGTTTGCCAAAGCATCGAAAATCAGATGGGCTGGACATGTAATTCGAATTGTAGATGACCGCTGGATAGAGCTGCTACTGACTGGATCCCATGGGATGTCAGGAAGATCCCTTGGCCACCCACCTACAAGATTGTCAGACTTCTTCGTCAAGACCCTAAATGAATGGTTGGAGGGGCTTCATATTCTTGAAGAAACCAGATACCCTTGGGCTACACTGGCACGTGATAGGGTCAAATGGAAATGTTACTGGCACCCGCTCGAGAAAATTGATGAATAACGGGATTTTAAGTGATCAAGTGATCAAGTGAAGTGGCAGAACTGAATCAGAGATAATAACATGTTTCGAGAAACCCAAACTGACACTTTACTTTGGCTCTATTATAGGAATATGACTAAGACTCTAAGTCCCCAGAACACTGTGGTCAAGGGGTAGAAATATTGTGAAAAATTAGGCTAATGTGCTTTTTGTTTGTTTTTGTACCACACCCAGTGGTGCTCAGGACTTACACTCGCCTCTGCACTCAGGGATCACTTATGTCTGGCATTGGTAACCATGCCAGGTACCCAGAAGAAAATCTACTTCATCCTCATGGAAGGAAAGCACTCTACCCACTGTACTATTGATCAATCCCTAGTTTATTGTTGTGAAGAAATTTTTTTGGTAGATTAACAAGTTCATATTTAGTGACTATCTCTATTAAACCTGTTTATTTGTAGATGCTATGTTAAAATTTCCAAAAATTGTTTCTCTCTATATTTTTGTCTTGAAAGCAAAGCAATAATATGTGTTAGCCTTGTATGTAATAACCTGAAATAATTATTTTGTGGATTAAAAAAGTCCAGTCAAAAATACAATAAAATAAAATAAAAATCCAGTCAAATTATATTGTTGGCAATTTACTAAACTTATCTGACTTCTATCAACTCACTCTCTTCATTTAATTGAATCAATTAGCAAATGTTCTGAATTTTGTCACATTACATGAGCTTGCAGATGGTGTCTTTGATGACATAGACTTTAAAGTATTGGGGCCAGAGTGATAGTCCAGCTTGTAGGTGTTTGCTTTGCACGCAGCCAACCCAGGTTCGATCCCGGCATCCAATATGGTCCCAAGCACTGCCAGGAGTAATTCCTGAGTGCAGAGCCAGGAGTTACCCCTGAGCATTGCTGGAGTTGACTCAAAAAGCAAAAAAAAAATTGTAACTACCTAACTATAATCAATTAAAATTATTCCTAGCAAAATCTTTACCAGACATCTCAGATGGTTGTACTAACTTTATTAATTTATTAAATTTTAATCTAGTAACCATGATTAATGATACTGCCAATGATAGGTTTTTATATATAGAACATTCCAACAGCAACACCACAACCCCTACATAATTTCCCTTACTGTCATTTTCTCTTACCATTGCTTCAAAGTAATGGTATGGGCTGGACATGTAATGCGATTTGGAGACAACCGCTGGACTAGAGCCATTACGGACTGGATCCCACGGGATGTAAAGATCACGTGGCGGCCCACCTACAAGATGATCAGACTTCCTTGTCAAGACCCTGAAGGAACAGTTTGTGGCTTTTCATATTCCTGAATCAACCAGATACCATTGGGCTACATTGGCACGTGATAGGGTCCAATGGAAATGTTACTGGCGCCTGCTCGAGCAAATCGATGAATAATGGGATTCAAGTGATCAAGTGACCAAGTGAAGAAATGATCTTTATTTCAGTTTGCAGAAATATGGCTCTAAATGGTCATAAGCAATATGATCATAGAAAGAACCAAGACCAAAAAGAACTTTCTACTCAAATAGATAGACAAATTTTTGTTGCTTTAGGCTGATTTGCACAATAAAATATAGTTAACTAAGCAGATCGGATTGAATTATTTAGTCAGTCTCAACAAGCCATTTGGAAATAAGAAAAGCCTTGTCTTGACTCACTCATGGATCGATTTCTCAGACAATATCAACCTGATAAAATATGAGCTATATAAAATACATTTGCAAGAGGATAATTTTGGGGACTAATTAAATGTGAGAAGGCATTCTTTAGTGAGATTTCAAGGAAGATCACTAGATCACAAGACAATATACCACTAGACATCCAGTTGTTCATCGATTTCCTCGAGCGGGCGCCAGTAACATTTCCATTTGACCCTATCACGTGCCAGTATAGCCCAATGGCATCTGGTTGCTTCAGGAACATAAAGAGCCTCAAACCATTCCATCAGGTCATGGAAATTAGGTCTAAAATTGTTACTGGTATTTGGCATATCAGATACAACACGAGAGGCTTTCCAGGCTCTGCCGTGTGGGTGGCATACTCTTGTAGTCACCTCTAAATACAGCATTTATTGATGAACCGTGGAAACTGCGTGAGCTGGGCTTGTGATCAGCTCTTCTGCAGGGTGGATTCTTCTGAAAGGGAAGTGCGTATGTGAAAAATGGTGGCCCTCATGGAGTGGAGGATCATCTGGCTTGTTACGAGGCTCTGCTGGGGTGGCGGGCCAGGGCTAGAACCCACCATCCCTCCCGGGTGCCTTGTGAGCAGCTGGGCACAGAGAGAGCCCGTAGCATCTCTGCCCCATGTCTGTGAGTCTCTGGGCTGGACTTGAAAAAGACTGCTACAGGGGTGGGTACGAAGAGCTGGGCTGTAATAGGCTCTTCTGCTGGGTGGAGTTCTGTTGAGAGGGAAGTCCGCATGTAAAAAATGGCGGCCGGGTCCTCTGGTTTGTTGCAGGCTCTGCTGGGGTGGTGGGCCAGGGCTAGAACCACCATTCCTCCCGGGTGCCTCATGAGCAGCTGGGTACAGGGAGAGCCGGTAGCAGCCCTGCCCCATATCTGTGAGTCTAGTACAGCATTCTTCTCCAAATAGCATTACATGCCCAGCCCATACCAGATGCAGATACCCCAGGCAGAGCAGATACTAGCTCTCCCCGTTGAAACCCCTGCACTCCACTGACCACAAGAGCGACTTC
>JAJIBD010005910.1:0-72534 GCA_021461705.1 Cryptotis parvus | reverse complement strand
GATCACTTGAATCCCGTTATTCATTGATTTGCTCGAGCGGGCGCCACTATCATTTCCATTGGACCCTATCACGTGCCAATGTAGCCCAATGGCATCTGGTTGATTCAGGAATATGAAGAGCCTCAAACCATTCCTTCAGGGTTTTAACAAGGAAGTCTGACCATCTTGTAGGTGGGCGGCCAAGTGATCTTTTGACATCCCGTGGGATCCAGTCGGTAACGGCTCTAGTCCAGCGGTTGTCTCCAAATCGCATTACATGTCCAGCCCATCTGATTTTCGAGCCTTGGCAAACGAGACAGCGTCCCTGATTCTGGAATAGCGACGAGGTCAGAACTCCGGATTCCTTCTCTCACTTGAGTGAGACGTGATATTCCAAGCACAGTTCTTTCGATTCCTCTCTGGGAGACCTGAATAGCATTCTCATCCTGCTTTTGTAGGGCCCAGGTCTCTGAGGCGTATGTTAATGCAGGGAGAACGGTGGAGTCAAAGAGATGTGCCCGGAGCCAGAGGTTCTTTGTCCTTTTGCTATTTCTTCGATGCCTTTGAAGGCATTCCATGCTGCTCTCTTCCTCCTGCGCAGCTCAGGTTTTAGGTCGTTCATCATGTTGATTTCTCGACCTAGGTACACGTAACTGCTGCATTCAGAGATGTTTGTTCCATTGAGAGTGAATGGGGCCTCTGGAACTAGTTCATTCTTCATAAACATTGTTTTCTTTAGATTCAGCTGTAGACCTATCTTTCCACATTCTCGGTCAAAGTCAGCCAGCATTTGTGCTGCTTGGCTAATGTTTGGTGTTATTAGAACGATGTCATCAGCAAAGTGGAAGTGGTGTAGTTGTTCCGACCATCTATCTTCACTCCCATTCCTTCCCATTCTAATTGTCGCATGATGTTCTCGAGGGTGGCACTTAAGAGTTTTGGTGAAATGGTATCACCCTGTCAAACCCCTCTTTTCACATTAATGATCACTTCTTTGTAGAATGGTGAGATCCTGGTGGTGAATCCGTAATACAGCTCACGAAGGATCTTGATGTATTGGGTTTGAGCACCCTGTTTGGCTAGGGCTTCGATGACTGCTTCAGCTCCACAGAATCAAAGGCTTTCTGTAAATCAATGAACGTGAGACAGAGCAGCATCTTGTACTCCCTACAAACCTCGATGAGCTTGGTTACTGTGTGGATATGGTCGATTGTGCTGAATCCTTTCCGGAAGCCTGCTTGCTCGAATGGTTGTCCTTCATCTAGTGTTCTGCTAATCCTGTTCAGGATGACTCATGTAAACAGCTTGTAGAATATGGACAACAGGCAGATGGGGCGATAGTTGCCCTTCTTGAACAGTAGAACTTTCCTGCTGGTTTTCCATTGGGGAGGGCACCTTGCATTCGAACAGGTAGCGTGTGAAGAGCCGAGCTAGTGTATTGATGAGTACCAACGGCAGATTCTTCAGGTGTTCGGGTCTGACTTTGTCTGGGCCTGGTGCTGTTCCCTTTTTTACCGACGAGATGGCATGTCGGATTTCAGAAGGGAGAACGTTGGGAATGACATATCCATCCTGTGGAATTTGGTATGTGGGCAGGTGGATGTGGCTATCAAAGAGATTTGAGTAGAAGTCCTGGATAATCTTCTCCATTGCCTTTCTGGAAGATGTGATAGATCCATCAGGGCGTCGGAGGGCAGTCATCTTGGTCTTATAGTTGGCGAAGGACAGGCGGGCAGTGCAAATGCTTTTCTCGGCTTCTGCTGCATCTTCCAGTATTTTTGCTCTTCTGTCTTTTAGGTCCTCTTTTTATCGCTTCTCTGCACCGTTTAGCAAGCTTGGACATTAGCATTTGTTCTCCTGAGGCTTGCGCCTTGCCACGTTGGCGAATGAGCTCAAGAGTTTTTTGAAGACAGGCGTTCTTTTTTGTCTTTCTCTCTCTCAGCATTCTTCGCACAATCATGGAGGTGCTGAACCAGTTGGTTGTATTCTTTATCGATGTCGTAAATGATGGTATCTTCCCATGTTGCTGCAATGGTGCCAAAGAGTTCCCATTTGGTGGTCATTCTGGGAGTTCTCTTCTTAAACTTTGCAGCCTTTTCTCCCCATTGCAGGAAGTAGAATTTTGCCCAAGGAGAGACGGTGGTCCGATCCTGTTTGGAATTTGGGGACGACAGCTACATTGGTCAGACAAAGCCGTCGATTGAAGATGATGTGGTCAATTTCATTGTGGAACTGTCTGCCAGGAGATTCCCATGTCCAACGTTTTTGCTTCAGCCTTCTGGAACTGTGAGTTCCCATGAATGATCTTGGTGGACATGATGAACTCAGATAGTCTCTCACCCTGTTTGTTCCATTCTAGGCCATGGGTCCCAATGTGGAGTTCTTCAACCGATCTTCTTGGTCCTATCTTTGCATTAAAATCACCGACTATGATCTTGTAGAAGGTGTGATCTTTTTTTATAGAACTCCTCCAATTCCATGTAGAATTTCTCAATTTGATCTTTTTTTGTATGTGGATGTTGGTGCGTAGACAATGAAGATAGAAATTGCTGGCAGTGGGCCACATCTCTTCAAGTGTAATAGTCCTATTCGGTTTGTTAGGCATTCAAATGAATCAATGTTTATGGCCATGTTCGTGTTGACAAGGACACCAACACCACCGATGCCTCTTTCGTCGCATGTTCCAAGGAAAAATTCTTCTCTGGTGTCAAATACAGCATGATGCAACTGACGCCTCTTCGTCTCAGTCAGACCAATGATGTCGTACTTGATCTTTTTCGCTTGCAGCATCAGATCCTCAATATATGCTTCCGATGCCAGCGTACATGCATTGAAAGTACAGACAGTTGTTTTAGTCCTTCTTCGTTTTGGCAGCCTAGGATGGCCATGAAATTTTATCAGGCACTGCTTGTTTGCCTTTCTTACTGCTGCCATATTAAGAGCTCTTTCGGGTCAGGAAAATAAACATTTCTGTTACTGGATTTGGCATATCGAACACGCATCGGACAGCTTGCCAGGCTCTGCCATGCGGGCACTATATTCTAATTACTGTGGGGCTCTCTCAGAGGAGTGGGTAGAATATTTATGGTAATTTGGAGGTAAATCTTATTTATATGATATATTATGTTCAGAGACTCACAGACATGGGGCAGAGCTGCTACTGGCTCTCCCTGTGCCCAGCCACTCACGAGCACCCGGGGAGGGATGGCGGGTTCTACCCCCTGGCCCACCACCCCAACAGAGCCTCGCAACAAGCCAGATGACCTACCACTCCATAAGGGCTGCCATTTTCCATCCAGACTTCCTCCTCATCAGAATTCCACCCAGCAGAAGAGTCTATTCCAGCCCGGCTCGTATGGCCGCAAACAGTCACACGGTTCATCAATAAATGCTGGATTTAGAGGTGACTACAAAAAGTATGCCACCCACATGGCAGAGCCTGGCAAGCCTCCCGTGTCGTATTTAATATGCCAAATACCAGTAACAATTATAGACCTCATTCCCATGACCTGATGTAATGGTTTGAGGCTCTTTATGTTCCTGGAGCAAGCAGATGCCCTGGGCTCTACTAGCATGAGACAGGACATATGGAGATGTTACTGGTGCCCGCTTGAGCAAATTGATGATGAACGGGAAGACAGTGATACAGTGACACAGTGATTATGTTCATTGACTTGCGAATGTTGAACCATCCTTGCATTCCCGGGATGAATCCTACTTGATCATGATCATAAGCTTTTTGATGAGTTTTGGATTCTGTTTGCTAGTATTTTGTTGAAGATCTTAGTATTTGTGTTCATCAGAGAGATTGTTCTTAGTTTTCTTTCTTTGTGTTGTCTCTCTCCCTGCTTTGGGTTCAGTGTGATATGTTCCTCATAGAAGCTGCTTGGAAGTATTTCTGTTTCTTCCATTTCTTGGAAGAGCTTGAAAAGGACTGGCAGTAGGTCCTCCTTAAAGATTTGGTAGACTTCGCTAGTGAATCCATCTGGATCTGGGCTCTTGTGTTTGGGCAGACTTTTAATTACTATGTCAATTTCTCGATGGCCATAGGCTTATTCAGGTACTGTTGGTCTTCTTGTTTCAGCTGTGGGAGGTTATAGAACTTCAGGAATTTATGCAATTCTTCCAGGTTCTCATGTTTCATGGCATACAGTTTCTGAAAATAATCTCTGATGATCTTTTGGATTTCTGTTGTGATGTCACCATTTTTATTTCTGATTCTGATTATTTGGGTTCTCTCTTTTCCTGTCCTTACAAGTATTGCCAATGGTTTGTCAATCTTATTTATTTTTTTTGGAAAGATTTGCTCTGGTTTCATTAATCTTTTTGGCTTTTTTTTTTGG
Source organism: Cryptotis parvus (assembly GCA_021461705.1). Lineage (NCBI taxonomy): Eukaryota > Metazoa > Chordata > Mammalia > Eulipotyphla > Soricidae > Cryptotis > Cryptotis parvus. The sequence continues at coordinate 68,212 of JAJIBD010005910.1, read as the reverse complement.
TTTTCTAACTCATTGATTTCCTCTCTAAGTTTTATTATTTCCTTTTTTTTCTGCCTTGGTTGGCTCCTTTTGTAGGTCTTTTTCTAATGTCTTCAGCTGTGTCACCTCCCTTGATCACTTGAATCCTGTTATTCATCGATTTGCTCGAGCGGGCGCCAGTAATATTTCCTTCAGCTGTGTAGTCAGGTTATTTATGTAGACCCTTTCTTCTTTCCTGATGAATGCTTGCAGAGCTATAAACTTTTCTCTTAACATGGCTCTTGCACTGTCCCTCAAGTTCTTATAGCTTGTGTCTTCATTTTCATTTGTTTCCAGGAATCTTTGGATTTCCTGTTTGATTTAATCTATGACCCATTGGTTGTTCAGCAGTGAGCTGTTCAGTTTCCAGGTGTTTGGTTTGACTCCCTGTTTCTATGTGACGGTTAACTTCCATTTTCAGGGCATCATGGTCTGAAAAGATAATTGACACAATTTCTTTTTTATTTGTATTTTATTTTTATTTTTTAAGTATTTTATTATACCACTGTGCGATACACAATCACAAAGACACACTAAAAAAAAAGTTCATACCTGGGTTTTGGTCATACAGTGTTCCAGCACCCATCCCTCCACCAGTGCCCATCTCCCACCACCAACTACCCAGTTCCCTCCGCCTCCCCCAGTCCGCCTCCATGACAGGTTCCCCATTTCTTTCCCTTTCTCTCTCTCTCTCCCTTCCTTCCCCTCTAGATTATGGATTACAGAACATACATTAAAGGGTTATCATGTGTATCCTTTTGCCTGTATTTAATGCTCAGTTCTAGGTTGGCACTAGTACCCTCGACAATAATTGACACAATTTCTATTTTTTTTTTTAAATTGAGGTTTGGCGTGACTCAGCATTGGTCTATCTTGAAAAAATGTTCCATGCGCACTGGAGAAAAAAATGTGTATTCAGCTTTTTTTTTTTTTTTTGCATGAAAAGCCCTGTATATATCCACTAGCTCTCTTCCATTTCTTCCTTCAGGGCCAATATTTCCTTGGTGAGTTTCAGTCTTCTTGATCTATCCATAGTTGATAGAGCAGCGTGGAAGTCTCTAACTCTTATTGTGCTATTGTTAATGTCTTCTTTGAGGTCTATTAGCAGTTGTTTTAAGTCTTGCTGGCCCTCGTTGGGTGCATACATGTTTAGTAGTGTAATTTCTTCCTGGTATACATCTCTTGATCACTTGATATCCCGTTATTCATCAATTTGCTTGAGCAGGCGCCAGTAACATTTCCATTTGACCCTATCATGTGCCAGTGTAGCCCAATGGCATCTGGTTGCTTCAGGAATACGAATAGCCTCAAACCATTCGTTCAGGGTCTTGACAAAGAAGTCTGACCATCTTGTACCTGGTATACATATTCCTTAATTAATAAGAAATGGCCTTCATTGTCCCTTCTAACCTTTTTTCAGACTGAAGCCTATATTATCCCATACTAGTATGGCCACACCAGTCTTTTATAAATTTTTTTATTATACTACAGTGAAACATACAATTACAAAGGTGTTCATAATTGGTTATTGATAATACAGTATGCCATTACCCATCCCTCCACCAGTGCCCCATCACCACCACCAGTATATGCACACCCCCTCCCGCCCACTCCCAGGCTGCCTCAGTAGCAGGTACCCCCTTTTCCTCTCTTTCTCTCTTTGTCTCTCTCTGTCTCTGCATCTCTCTCACAGGGAGAGCTGCTACTGGCTCTCCCTGTGCCCAGCTGCTCACTAGGCACCTGGTAGGGATGGCGGATTCTAGCCCTGGCCTGCCACCCCAACAGAGCCTCGCAACAAGCCAGGCGACCCCCCCCTCCATGAGGGGCCACAATTTTCCACATCCGGTCTTCCCTCTCATCAGAACTCTATCCAGCAGAAGAGCCTATTACAGCCTGACACATCGGACCCACCCTGCAGCAGTCTTTTTGAAGCCCGGCCCGGTATGCTGATCCAGAGACTCACATACATGGTAACTCATGCTACCAGCTCTCCCTGTGCTCAGCCGCTCATGAGGCACCCAGGAGGGATGGTGGGTTCTAGCCCTGGCCCGTCACCCCAGCAGAGCCTCGCAACAAGCCACATGACCCCTCACTCCATGAAGGCTGCCATTTTCCACATCCAGACTTCCCTCTTGTCAGAACTCCACTCAGCAGAAGAGCCTATTACAGTCCAGGTCGCACAGCCCCACGGTTCATCAATAAATGCTGGATTTTGAGGTCACTACAGAGTATGCCACCCGCACGGCAGAGCCTGGCAAGCCTCCTGTGTCGTATTTGCTATGCCAAATACCAGTAACAATTATATACCTCATTCCCATGACCTGATGTAATGATTTGAGGCTCTTTATGTTCCTGGAGCAAGCAGATGCCCTTGGGCTCTACTATCATGAGACAGGACATATGGAGATATTACTTGTGCCCGCTCGAGCAAAACAATGATGAACAGGAAGACAGTGACAGTGATACAGTTGTTGCTCTGCTATGGAGGCCTTCCAGTGTGTTTTTATTTCATCTACCACTTTTTTAATATCTGTCATTTACATTTGTATTTTGGTCTGTATTTTCCTCATTTCTCCTCTCATATCCTCTTGTATTTTATTGATTTTGCATTCCATTGCTTCTTTGAGTTCCTCATGCATCCTTAACAATTCTTTCCGAAATTTCTTATTAGGTTATACAACTCATCGTTATTGCTTGGCTCATCTGGGCTAGTGACTTCACTCACTGAGCTTGATGGAATTTTACATTACTTTACCATTATAACTATTGTAGGTGCAAATGTGAGTTCTTGGGTGGATAGATAGTACAGTTAGTAGTTGTCTGGGCTGTTTGCAGAGTTTGGGTGGGTGGCAAGGAGTTTAGAGACAAAAGCTCATTGGTAACTCATGCAAGATAGATGGTAAGTATATCACACTGCCGTTCGGTTTTGAGTTTTGGGATTTGGGTGGCTGGTTCTGGACTATTTCCCTGGGGCTGATTAGTTCTGCGGAGATGCAAGGATCACATGCACAACTGTGTGAGGGACTGGAGTCGTTCAGAAGCTCACAGCAGAGGGTTCAGAGGCTGATCCAAGGCTGTGTGCCTTGGGTTCCGCTGGTGAAATTTACGGCCCGTTCCCTGGGGCTGATTAGTTCTGGGGGGAGACACAAGGATCACACACACCTGTGGAAGGGACTGGAGTCTTCCCGGAAGCGCAGGGCATACAGGGTCTGGGCGGATCCAAGGCTGTGTTCAACAGGTCCCATTGATGGAAGTTCTGGCCTGTTCCCTGGGGCTGATTAGTTCTGTGGAGATGCGAGGATCACACACCGAGCCCAAATCTCCTTTCCAAGTCTGGCCAGTGTGGCCTCTCCCCGCATGTGTGAGTGAACCCTTGGAGCAATGTTGGACTCAGCCAGGGGGCTGGCTGAGCCCTCAACAGGAGGTCAGCTCCATGGGTTGCTTCCACGTGGGGCCGAGCAGTGCAGCTGTGGGTCTGGAGTGGATGGGTATGGATCTCTTCCGGGGTTGCTGAGGGAGCTGTGGGTCTGGCATGGGTCTCCCTTCTGGGGTAGCTGTCCTGGAGGTGGAGGAAAGGACAGAGGAGTCCAAATCTCCTCTCTAGGTCCAGCCAGCATGGCCCCTTCCCCTCGTGTGGAGAGCAAACCCTTGGAGTAATGTTGGTAGCAACCCATGGAGTTGACCCCCCGGTAAGGGGCTCAGCCAGCCCCTGGCTGAGTCCAACATTGCTCAAAGGTTTTGCACACATGTTCAGGGAGGGGCCACGCTGTCCAGACTTGGATAGGAGATTTGGGCTCCTCTACCTCCATGCCAGCTATCCCGGAAGAGAGACCCACACCAGACTCACGGTTCCGTCAGTAATCCCGGAAGAGATCCAGACCCATCCACTCCAGACCAACAGCTGCACCGCTTGGCCCCACGTGGAAGCAACCCATGGAGCTGACCTCCTGATAAGGGGCTCGGCCAGCCCCTGGCTGAGTCCAACATTGCTTCAATTTTTAGATACCTAAACATAATATATGGACAGTGTAATTAAAGAAAATTAATGTAAGTTTTTCTTTAATTCAATAACTACTTCATACTTAGAGGTGGAGGTTAAAGGTTATTCATCACAAACTACTTTTTAAGTGATTTTATATGGTATCTTTCACATTTATACACTGTATACAGTACTAGGCAAGTTTTAGTTGTGCCCCGTCATCCCAGTGAGCCTAGCAGGAAGCTAGAACAGCCCCCCACACCATGAGGTCAGTCATTCTCACATCCAGACTCCACAGCTCCTCAGAGCTCCTCCCAAGAGAAAACCTGATGTTTCCCTATTGAGTTTCATCAGTGAATGCTCAAGATGAGAGCCTTCTACTGAGAGTATACCACCCACACGGCAGAGCCTGCTAAAACAAGCTACCCGTGTTTTATTTGATATTCCAAAAAAAAAACAGTAACAATTATCGACCTCATTCCCATGACCTGAAAGAATGGTTTGAGGCTTTTCCTGTTCCTGGAGCAAGAAGATGCCCCTTGGGTACACTTGCTTGCAACAGGACATATGGAGATGTTACTAGTGTCTGCTTGAGCAAATCAATAAACAACAGGAAGACAAGTGATACAAGTGAAGTGAAATAATTTATTGTTGAAATTCAGAAATTATCATTAAAATTTGGGTACACTAAATTTTTTTTAGTCTTGTTTTCATATTATTGCTAAGGGCAGGCTAGTTTTTCTAATTCTTTTAGGTTATCAAAATTTTAAAAAATTTCATGTGTAACTATCAGGTTTTGATAATATCTTGGTGCCAAATTAATGACATAAGAATTGTACAATATTTGTCATATAAATGACATAAGAATTCTACAAGCTTTGAAATGCTTGCTGACTCTGGCTGGCTTCATGATATAAAATTCAGATTCATTAATAGATTCAGTCAAAGCAGAAGTCTTAATTTGTATAAATACTCCATACTTTTTTTTTTTTTTTTTGCTTTTGGGTCATACCCAGGGATTATTTCTGGCTCTGCACTTAGGAATCACTTTGTGATCATGCTAAGGGGACCATATGGAATGCCAGGAATTGAACCCTGGTCGGTCATGTGCAAGGCAAATGCTCTACCCACTATACTATATTCTGGACCACATGACACATTTTTTTTTTTCCTTTTTTAGGTCACACCCGCGATGCTTTGAGGTTACTTCTAGCTCTTCACTTAGGAATTAACTCCCTGGCGGAGCTTGGGGATCATGTGGGATGCTGGGATCGACCCTGGGTTGGCCGTGTAAAAGGCAAACACCCTACCCACAGTGCTATGGCTCCGCCCCCATGACACATTTTGAAATAAAAAGCAGAGGCATAATAATCACTTGATCACTTGAATCCTGTTATTCACCGATTTGCTCGAGTGGGTGCCAGTAACATTTCCATTGGACCCTATCACGTGCCAATGTAGCCCAATGGCATCTGGTTGATTCAGGAATATGAAGAGCCTCAAACCATTGCTTCAGGGTTTTGCAAGGAAGTCTGACCATCTTGTAGGTGGGCGGCCACGTGATCTTTTGACATCCCGTGGGATCCAGTCGGTAACGGCTCTAGTCCAGCGGTTGTCTCCAAATCACATTACATGTCCAGCCCATCTGATTTTCGATGCCTTGGCAAACGAGACAGCATCCCTAATTCTGGAACAGTGACGGAGGTCAGAACTCCGGATTCCTTCTCTCACTTGAGTGAGGCGTGATCTTCCAAGCATAACTCTTTCGATTCCTCTCTGGGAGACCCGAATAGCATTCTCATCCTGCTTTCCTAGGGCCCAGGTCTCTGAGGCATATGTTAATGTAGGGAGAATGGTGGAGTCGAAGAGATGTGCCTGGAGCCGGAGATTCTTTGTCCTTTTAGCTATTTCTTCGATGCCTTTGAAGGCATTCCATGCCGCTCTCTTCCTCTTGTGCAGCTCAGGTTTTAGGTCGTTCATCATGTTGACTTCTCGACCTAAGAGACTTTAGAGGCATAAGACCTTAGAGGCATAATAATAGTTTTCTTAATTTTTATACCCTTCTACTTACTACCTTTCTATTCATAGAGACAGACATGGGGCAGAGCTGCTACTGGCTCTCACTGTGTCCAGCCACTCATGAGGCGCCCGGGAGGGATGGCAGGTTCTATCCCTGGCCCGCTACCCCAGCAGAGCCTCACAACAAGCCAGACAACCCCCCAAGTCCATGAGGACCTCCATTTTCCACATCCAGACTTACCCCTTGTCAGAACTCCACTCAGCAGACCAGCCTGTCACAGCCCAGCTCATCGAGATCCACCCTGCTGCAGTCTTTTTTTTAATCTGGCCCAGGTATGCTGATCCAGAGACAGACATGGGGCAGAGCTGCTACTGGCGCCTCGCTGTGCCCAGCTGCTCATGAGGCACCTGGGAGGGATGGCAGGTTATATCCCTGGCCCGCCACCCCAGCAGAGCCTCACAACAAGCCAGAAGACTCCATGAGGACCTCCATTTTCCACATCTGAACTCCCCCCTCGTCAGAACTCCACTCAGCAGACCAGCCTATCACAGCCTGGCTCATCGAGATCCACCCTGCTGCAGTCTTTTTAACCTGGCCCAGGTATGCTGATGCAGAGACAGACATGGGGCAGAGCTGCTACTGGCTCTCACTGTGCCCAGCCACTCATGAGGCGCCGGGAGGGATGGCAGGTTTTATCCCTGGCCCACCACTCCAGCAGAGCCTCACAACAAGCCAGACGACCCCCCCACTCCATGAGGACCTCCATTTTCCACATCCGAACTTCCCCCTCATCAGAACTCCACTCAGCAGACCAGCCTATCACAGCCCGGCTCATCGAGATCCACCCTGCTGCAGTCTTTTTAATTCGGCCCAGGTATGCTGATCCAGAGACAGACATGGGGCAGAGCTACTACTGGCTCTCACTGTGCCCAGCCGCTCATTAGGCACCCGGGAGGGATGGCAGGTTCTATCCCCTGGCCCGCCACCGCAGCAGAGCCTCACAACAAGCCAGACGACCCCCCCACTCCATGAGGACCTCCATTTTCCACATCCGACTTCCCCCTCATCAGAACTCCACCCAGCAGAAGAGCCTATTACAGCCCGTCTTGCATGGGCGCAAGCGGATGCATGGTTCATCAATAAATGCTGGATTTTGAGATGACTACAAGAGTATGCTACCCGCACGGCAGAGCCTGACAAGCTACCCGTGTCGTATTTGATATGCCAGATACCAGTAACAATTATAGACCTCATTCCCATGACCTGATGGAATGGTTTGATGTTCTTTATGTTCCTGGAGCAAGCAGGTGCCCTTGGGCTCTACTTGCATGAGACAGGTCATATGAAGATGTTACTGGTGCCCGCTCGAGCAAATCGGGAAGACAGTGATACAGTGATTCATAGTGTCTATTCTATAAAAGTAAACTTAGCATAGATTTGCTGGTTGTTATGGAACATGTTGAAACAGAATTTGCCATATATATTTGCCTCAAAGTCAGCTTTTCTTAGGAAGTTGTTTAATACTGTTACAATTGGTAGTATGGAAAAATTCTGGAAGAACTCAACCAAGACAATCATCTTTAAAGAAAATGTAAGGTACTAGAGAGATAAGTCAGTGGACTAGATTGCATACTTTGCATTCAGGAAGTCCAGGTTTGATCCCTGGCACCAAGTGATACCTTAAGCTCTGTCAGGAACAACTACAAGAACAAGTCTAGGAGTTGCCTCTGAGTACCACAAGGTCTACTGTCAGGGAACGCCGCCGGGGTCCCCGACAGTGTCAGGACAGAGGTTCTCTTCTACCTCTGAGGACGCTGGGAGAACAGATGAAAACTTATGAGTCCGGTGCAGTTCCAAAAAAGGCTTTTAATAGTACAAAAGCTCTTCCACAGCACTCCAATATAATGAACAAACTTTAGCTCTGGTCCGAACTTAGACCATACAAAAGAGCCTAAGTCTCCCACCAAAGAGAGAGGATCTCACCCGAGCAAAAGGCCAAAGAGCAAAAAGCCAAAAGCAAAAAGCAAAAGGCCGAGGAGCCAAAAGCCGAAAGCTAAAAGGCCCAAAAGGTGAAGGGGCCTTAAGTCAGCCCCTTATATACACCAAAGTAATCCAACCGGGAGGGTCATGTCAACAAAGAACTCTAAACAGAGTATAGTGCCACACCCTATTGCAGGTATAAACAAAGGTTATGCCAAGGACTAATCCCGAGATTATCTCTTATGTAAAACACTGGGGAGAGAGGGGGCTGGTATAAAGTAATATATCTTAACTTCATGAGCTTCATGTAATCTAGATGATACCCACAAGGTCCTTCTTATTATTATCTGCACCAGGGTGATTCTGAGTATCTTGTTCTCGTGTACTGAAAGGGTCACACTTGCCTGCTTAGAGCAAACTAGTATGATCCTTCCTATAGTCTTCCTATAGTCTCAACGTAGCCAGGGTGGTAGTCTCCTGGTAAATTCTAACTGTCCCACACTGGGTGCAGTGGGTATAAAGATGAGCTGTGCCCAATCTAGAAAACAGAAGTCTTAGTAGATGTATAAGTCAGAAGTTATTCAATCAAGATGACTTCTGTAACTGCCGCACCCTCTAGCAGTGTTTACATAGAAGAGAGGTCTCATTAGAATGAACCTTGACTTAAATAGATTAAGCTGGGAGTGGGAAAAACAACAAAGCTCCCAGGTTAGCTAAACCTGTCCTCCAACAGTCTACCAATCCTCTCTGTACCAAGAAAACCTTAGCATTACTTTCCCCCATAAATTTTATTTATTTATTTGTTTATGTTTTTGGGTCATACATAGCAATGCTCAGGGTTTATTACTGGCTCTGAGGTCAGGGATCATTACCGGTCTGGCAGGCTCAGTGTACAATATGGGGTGCTGGGGATCAAACCTTGGTTGGCTGAATGCAAAGCAAAAGTCATACTTGGTGTGCCATCTCTCTGGCCCCTCCCCATAATTTTAGAAATATTTGAATGAAAGACATGCTCACTAAGATTTAAGAGGGAACGGTCAGCAGTGGATCCAATGTGCATGCACACTGCCTTTCCCACTTCTATGTGAATTATAGAGTATAAGGTAATGGAATTTATGAAACTTTATGAAACAAGCTGAAACTTGTATCCAGTGTTGAATTCAAGCAATTTTAAGGGCCCAATTTGTTCAGACTGCTTAAGGATAAAAAGTGACTTCACAGGATTTGTTGCTATTAATACTCCAATGATAGACTTTAGTAGATTGTGAGCAGGTGTTTTCAGGATTAGAGTAATAACAAAGGAAAACAGTGGATGTATTTTTAATAGTTAAATTATAATTAGAGGCAATTACTCTAACATTTTAAGTTAGAACAAAAGGGCAAGGTTAGCATATTATAAAATATAATTCATGTATTAAATGCAGACACAAATCTTGTTTTTTCATTTTTGCAATTGCACATTCTGCTTACAATAAGGATTTTGGTAGCAGACTCAGACTTAATTTAGGAAAAAATGAAAGGCATCATTACTAAACTAGGGCTTAGTTTAGTAATCTTAAACTCATATCATTACTTCCTAGGGTCTAGGAAGGAGAGAGAATAAACTGTATTTTAAGAAACCTCTGAGAAAAGTTCATTTAAAAAATGCCAAGACTCAAGTTTATTATTATTCTCCTGGGGCACACACTTTGAAATGCTATTTTCACACAAGGTAGAGTCTGAAATTTGATTCCTGTCATAGCCACAGAGTACTGCAACTCCAGTTCTCACTGGGAATAACATTTAAATATTAAATGTCTATGTCCGAGGCAGAGACGACAAGAATAAAAATGATCATATTTCAAGTGAAATCTCTGTCCTTTTTGTTTTATAAACTGGGTTAAATTAGCATTTGTGTTCAGGTTGACCTGAAAGCATCCAAGATGATAAGCAGCGGTGGGCATGAAACTATAAAGCTCACTTGGTCAGAATCCTTCATTTCACTGCAGTCCTCCTCAGCATGCAACACATACAGACTGCGGGACCTAAGAGGCTGGCCCATCGAGGAGACTGGATGTGCAGTATAATGGGAAAAACAAAAAAGGGTCGAGCACCTAAATTTTTTCATACTGCACCAAATTATTTTGGTGTCAGAATAATATAATTTGTCATGGCTATTCAGCCCTTTTCTTCATGTTCAGTTATTTTATACATATCAGTTGCTAGGAATCCTGGACATGCGATAGAGTTAGACTTTCCTTAGGATTTTAAATAAGAATAGCCAGATTTCCCTTATCCCATGTGTTCGAGTATATGAGGAATACACAAAAATAGTTCATTTTTCCTTAAGTTCTAGATTAGTGGAGGAAAAAATTATAAAGGATTGTGCATATCATGTGTATATACTAATGATAGGCCAAGATACTACTCAGAAAAAAGATAAGGCTCTGCAACAGATCTTGGCTGCTGAGTCAGCTCTCTGCCATGTGACTTGTGGTGTGTTTCATGTGATCTAGTGGTGTATTTGCAGTGTCTGTACGTATCATGTGTGTGGAACCTTTGGCAGGTCCTTACAGGTGGGTGACACCATGAGCTTGGATTAGACATTTACAGCAAAACTCTGTCATCTTTTGAAGATTTGTGTATTTTTTTTTTTTTTTGAGAAAGGCTTCCTACTAGACCCTATTAGAAACTCAATACTTTCCATGGCACCAATAAACACAAATTTCCAGTTATAAATTGAGTGTGAACAGTCTCACCAAACCATAGAACTAAGCATGCAGCACCTCCTGGAGTGGTCCTGAAAGCATGAGAAAACTCAATGAACGAGCGACCTCGGTGTCTATGTTCCCCAGCCTGCCTCCCACTACCTGATCTCTATTCACGGTTCTGTCCTTAGGGAGAGCGGCCCCGGTGTCTATGTTCCCCAGTCTGCCTCCCCCAGACCTGCTCTCTATTCACGGTTCTGTCCTTATGGGGCGAGCGGCCTCGGTGTCTATGTTCCCCAGTCTGCCTCCCCAGACCTGCTCTCTATTCACGGTTCTGTCCTTATGGGCGAGCGGCCTCGGTGTCTATGTTCCCCAGTCTGCCTCCCCCAGACCTGCTCTCTATTCACGGTTCTGTCCTTATGGGTGAGCGGCCTCGGTGTCTATGTTCCCCAGCCTGTCTCCCCGACCTGCTCTCTATTCACGTATCTGTCCTTATGGGGGAGTGGCCTCGGTGTCTATGTTCCCAGCCTGCCTCCCCAGACCTGCTCTCTATTCATGTATCTGTCTTTATGGTGGGTGTGTGTGTGTGGGGGGGGGTATTTCCTATGACTGACAGTGATTGAGGAAAAAAAATGTTAATGGCCTTGCATGATATGCTGATACATCCTTAAAGCTCGCAGATCAGTTCTACTAGCCTACTCTTGGGGGGACTGAGCTATAGTGAAAAGAAATCCTCTTATTGAACAGAACTTCAAAGATTGCGTCCAATTACTATTTTTTTGGGTAAAAGCATGGCCCTGTATGGTGTTATTATGTTGGCTGATGGTTTGGCTAGGTATGGTCAGTATTATGGTCTGAAAGATTATGTCAACCCAAGAAAAAATACAGCTGGAAAATGTTTAACAAGAGATCCATATTCTGAACTGGCAGAATGTGAAGAAGTTTTCCCCACATGAATACTCAATAAAGATCCTCAGTTGAAGCGATACTAACAATCAGATACTTTCCATAGCTCTGGTGTCCTTTGGAGAATATTTAAAAAAATTATCAAGAATATTTAGAAAAATTGATTGAAGATGAATGGGAAGGAGTGATCATCTCTTATAGGATTCAGTTTTAAATGTTTTCTATTTGGAACTCTTAAATTTGTTCTGCTGAAACAGAATTTCACCCTTGAAGTAATATCTCAGTGTTGGTTTTTAATAAATATTCTTGAAATTGTGACAATAACAACCCCACAGTTTCACATCTATGAGTTTTTGTCTAGTTTTGCTTATCTCTATCCCACATAGAAGTTGAATCTCTCCAAGTTTGTTTTTCTCAGTTTGTTTTTCTCTTTCTGTGATCCTACAGCTGCCCCCCCCCCCTTAACTCCCCCATGGTAATATGCTTCCTATTAAAGACCAGTTCTCAGTTTCTGTTGCTTTTGGGCATTTGTTATCTCATATAAAGTAATTTGTTTCTTTATATCCCAGAAATGAGAAAGATCTGTATCTGTCCCTCTCCTGACTAACTTCATTCAAGTAGCACCAAATTACATGATTTTGCCTTGTCGTATAGCTGAGTAGTATTCCATTGTGTAGAAGTACCACAGTTTCTTTGAGCAATCATCTGCTTTTGTGCACTTGGGTTGTTTCCAGGTTTTTTCCATTGTGAATAGTGCTACAATGACCACAAGCATGCAAATGTCTTCTCTGAATAGAGTTTTTGATTTATTTTCTCTTCCAAGAAACTGAATTGCTGGATCATAAGGGAAGATAAATTCCTATGTTATTGAGAAGCATCCGTATGTCTATATTGTTTTCAAAAAGGTTAAACCAGTCATCATTTGCACTAGCAGTGAACGAGGGTCCTTTTACTTATATTCCTGTCAACTCTGGATGTTTTGTTCTTTGTGATGTGTAACAGTTTCTCTGGTTTGAGGTGAAATCTCAGTGTTTTAATTGCATTTCCACGACAATAAGTGGTGCAGAACAGCTTTTCATATACCCCTTGGTCATCAGTTCGTCTTCTCTGAGGAAGGGTCTGTTATCTCTTCCCCTCATAGTTGATGGTCCTGGTTGTTATTTTCTCATGAGTTTCTGCCAGTAATTTACCTTGGATATACACCCTTTGTCAGACAAGTGTTAGATAAATATTTTCTTCTAATTTGTGGTACAGTTTTATTCTTGTCATTGTTTCTTTTACAGTGCAGAAGCCTCTTAGTTTGATGTCATCCCCTTTGTTTATCCTTACTTCATTTGCGTGGCTAATGACACTGACTCATGGAAGATGCAAGAAGACTTAGCTCTTATCAACATCCATATGCCTAATGTAGGGGTGGAGAAGTACTTAAAGCAACTAATAGATCTGATAGGATACTTTGATGTCAATGCAATAGTAATGGCAGATTTCAACACCCTATTATCATTCTTGGGTATATTAACTTTACATAAAATCAATAGGAAGTGAGAGTTCTATGATAGGTTAAAAGAACTGTAATTAATAGAAATTACAGAACTTTCCACTTTCAAAAAGTTGAATACATATTCTTTTCAAGTGCAGTTGAACCATTTTCTAGGATTGACCACATATTGATTTATAAAACAGATGTAAAGTCCTGAAAATAAAAATTTGATCAAATCTCTTCTCATTAATATTCATAGTATACTAATGAATGTGAATATTAGTCATTAAGAATATTTTGAAAGTCTATTACCACGTAGAACTTAGCATTAAATACAGGCAAAAAGTTACATATGATAACATCTAAGTGTATGTATTACAATCCACAATATGTAAGAGAAGGAAGAAAGAAAGAAAGAGAGAGAGAAAAGATAAAGAAAAAAAAGATGGAAACCTGCCACAGAGGCAGGCTAGGGGAGGGGGAGGGAATCAGGGACATTGGTGGTGGAGGGATGGGTGCTGGAACACTGTATGGCGAAATCCAAACATGAACATTTTTTTTGTAATTGTTAAAAAAGTAAAATAAAAAAAAAAAAAAAAAAAAGAATATGGGGAATGGAAAAATTTAGAAACTAAATGACATTCTATTGAACAACCATTGGATCAAAGGGAAACTCAAAGAAAAAAAAATAGATTCCCTGAAATCAACAAAATGAAGACACAAACTATCAGAACCTATGGGACACAAATAAGTAATCTAACCTCACATCATAAGAAACTAGAACTAAAATATCAAATGAAATCCAAAGAATCAAAGAACTAATAATCAGAGCAGAAGGACCAGAAAGATAGCATAGGGGTTAAAGTACATGTATTATAGATGGCAACCCCTGAATTTAATCCCCAGCACACGTACACTTAGGTTCAAATCCCCTGTACACCACTAGCAGTAATTTCTTAGCACTGGAGGCAGGAATAAGCCCCGAGCACAGCTGGTGTCAGACAAAAGCAAACAAACAAAATCAAAGCAGAAATAAATTTATGAAAGCCTAGAAAAAAATAAAACATTAATGAAACAAGAAGCTTCTTTCTCCCAATTTCATTATGGAAGTATGATTTACAAAGTTATTTATGGTTGGGTATTCAATATACAATGTTCCATTACTGATCAGGCTACAGTGTCAACTTCCCCCCCCACCACCATTCCCAGGTTCCCCATCCTACCTGTGTCCCCTGTCAGAGAATGCTGGATTCCCTGACAAAATCCAGGAGCGGGGTCTGGGATCCTCTTCTGCTCCAGGGAATTGGCAGCCAGCGGACAGAGAAAGACACTAGAAATGATGCAGGTGAGGCAGAAGCAGCAGTGGCTGGTCTCTGTGTTTGATCGCAATTCCCAGGTTCTTCAATATTTTCAAGAATGAAAATATTGAATAATAAAATGCTCAGACTCAGAATTAGAAAGTAGAAAAGTTTATTGGAAAGTAGAGGAGAAAGGAAAGGAACTCCCCTTTGGGGAGGAACTTAGTATAGGACTAAGTTAAAGTAAGTGATTATATAGGCTCTTTTAAAGGCCTCCTGCATTGTTATCAACCAAAAATTACAGAGAATGCCAGAAATCTTCAGGGTGGTCTGGCTGGCTTGGGTCTTTCTGGCTTGGGTCTTTCTGGCTATCTGCCTCAGGTATTGTTTATTATCTTAGTCTTGTGACTCCTGGTTCCAAAGAGAATTGTATGGTCCTGGGGAAACCAGGAATGTTAAAGATAGGGCCTTAGGATGAGGTGGGGTAGGTCAATGTGAAAGAATGGCCCTCGCCCACAGAACACAAAGACAGGAACCAGAGGTAACTGATAAAATGATGGCTCAACCTGAGGTAACTGATAAAATGATGGCTCAACCAAAAGTAACTGATAAAATGATGGCTCGACAAGACCACAGCAGGAAGGGCCTTAAGCAAATAATTCCAGGGAGGGCTATAAGGCAAACATTCCCGAGAGGTTGCGCCTGATGTCCCCCTCCGTATTTGGTATGATACGTGACTGGGACCATGCCATGCCAAATATGGAAAGAAGTATTAGGCACGCTCAGATTGGTGGGTGATGGTTACCTGGTGCAGAGTGATTGGCTGCCCTGCGCAGACCTTGATGTAATATTTTAAACCTATTGGATAGTTGTGTGCGGGCTTTTCTGTAGCGGGGAATTATTCCTTAAAAAGATCCTCCCTGGAAGGGCTCAGGGCTCTTAGCCACTGACCATTTGGGGCCACGCCTATGAGCCCGAGTATACTCGCTTATTAATAAAACCCTTGCTTTTTGCATCGGACTTGGTCTCTCAGAGTTTTCCTTGGTAGGTGTGGTGTTCCTAGGCTCCCAGTCAGTCACCCCATCGGGTGGCCAACCCCTTACAAATGGAGGAACTGGAACTGCTGGCAAGGAGAAACTGTGGGCTTCTCTCAGGTTGGCAAGGGAAACTGAGGCTTCCCCTTTCAGAATCCAGCAGAGTTTCGAAAGGCTTGTTCTGAAATACAATTCAGCAATAGGAAAACTCCAGACTTTAGGTTCCTAGCTGGGCCCTTGCCATGTGTAGGTTTAGAATCCCAAGCTAAGATGGCCACTACCACATCCTAAGGCCCAACAGGGAAGAGATAGGAAAGGAGAGAGGAGGCAGAAAATGAAGAGGAGCCATAAGTGCCCAAAAAGCCTTTTCTCCTTTCTCCTAGCTTATTTTATGATTGAAACCTGTCAAAACCCTTCCAGCCTAGCCCAGCCCATTATGGGCTGGGATATCTAGAGAGGAAGTCAGGTAAATGACCATATTGAAATACAGATCTCCAGGTGGGCCCCTTTAGCTCAAGCTTTACAAATGCCAGAACTGACTCCCTGAGATACAATCACCCTAGTGGAGGTGAGGATGGGCTGAATCTCTGAATCAGAAAGCAGTTCAGAATGCAATTTGTAGAGAATGGCATTAATACTTATTCACTTGATCACTTGACATCCCGTTATTCGTATATTTGCTCGAGCGGGCGCCAGTAACATTTCCATTTGACCCTATCACGTGTCAGTGTAGCCTAATGGCATCTGGTTGCTTCAGGAATACAGAGAGCCTGAAACCGTTTGTTCAGGCTCTTGACGAAGAAGTTTGACCATCTTGCAGGTGGGCGGCCAGGTGATCTTTTGACATCCCGTGGGATCCAGTATCTCACAGGAAATATCACAGAAATTTTTTTTTTTTTTTGCTTTTTTGGATCACATCCGGCAATGCTCAGGGTTTCTCCCCGCGCAGAATTTTTTTTTAATTTTTATTTTATTTTACAATTACAAAGATATACAATTAAAAAGTTCATATTTGGGTTTTGGTCATACAGTGTTCCAGCACCCATCCTGCCACCAGTGCCCATCTCCCACCACCAACGTCCCCGGTTCCCTCCCCCCAGCCCTGCTCCATGTCAGGTTCTTTATTTCTTTCCATTTCTCTCTCTTGCTCTTTTCCTTTCCCTCCAGACTATGGATTACAGAACATACATTAAAGGGTTGTAATGTGTATCTTTTTGCCTCTATTTAATGCTCAGTTTAGGTTGGCATTAGTACCCTCGACAATTGTTAGCACACTGTTCCATTTTCTGTCTTACCTAGCCTCTGACTCCAACACGTTTGTGATAATTTCCACCTTTGACAAGACCTCCTGATATATGTTTCACTGGACCTTGGATATTGGTATCATAATATGTACATGTATATTTATGTTATGTAGATAAATGCAGTCATTCTGTATCTGTCTCTCTCCTTCTGGCTAATTTCACTCAACATAATCTTCTCCATGTCCATCCATTTCTAGGCAAATTTTATAACTTCATTTGTCCTAACAGCTGCATAGTATTCCATTGTGTAGATGTACCAAAGCTTCTTTTATCCAGTCATCGATTTTCGGGCACTCTGGTTGCTTCCAGATTCTGGCTATTGTGAATAATGCTGCTATGAACATAAAAGTAGGGATGGTGTTTCCACTGCGTATTTTTGGTTTCCCAGAGTAGATTCCCAGGAGTGGTATGGCTGGGTCAAATGGGAGTTCAATTTCTAGTCTTTGGAGGAATGTCCATATTGTTTTCCAGAAAGGCTGTACCAGCCGGCATTCCCACCAACAGAGGATGAGTGTCCCCTTTTCCCCACATCCACACCAGCACTTGTTGTTCTTGCTCTTTTGAATATGTGCCAGTCTCTGTGGTGTAAAGTGGTATCTCATTGTTGTTTTGATTTGCATCTCTCTGATGACCAGTGATGATGAGCATTTTTTCATATGTTTTTTGGCCATTCGAATTTCTTCCCTTGCTGAAGTTTCTGTTCATTTCTTCTCCCCATTTTTTTGATAGGGTTGTTTGTTTTCTTCTTGTAAAGTTCTACCAGTGCCTGATATATCCTGGATATTAACCCCTTATCAGATGGGTATTGGGTGAATATTCTTTCCCATTCTGTGGACTGCTTTTGTATCTTAGTCACTGTTTCTTTTGAGGTGCAGAAGCTTTTTAGTTTCATGTAGTCCCATATGTTTATCTTTTCTTCTAGTTGCTTTGTTAGTGATGTTTCACCTTTGAAGATGCCTTTAGCTTCAATGTCGTGGAGGGTTTTTCCTATATTTTCTTCAATGTACTTTATGGATTCAAGTCTGATATTGAGATCTTTAATCCATTTTGATCTGATTTTTGTGCATGGTGTTAGACAGAGGTCCAAATTCATTTTTTTACATGTCGCAGCCCAGTTTTCCCAACACCACTTGTTGAAGAGGCTTTCCCTTACTCCATTTTAGACTCGTTGCACCTTTATCAAAGATTAAATGATCATGTGTTTGAGGTTGGGTGTCAGGATACTCAGTTCTATTCCATAGGTCCATAGGTCCGTTTTTATTCCAATACCATGCTGTTTTAATTACTACTGCCTTGTAGTACAGTTTGAAGTTGGGAAAGGTGATGCCTCCCATATTCTTTTTCCCGAGGATTGCTTTAGCTATCCTTGGGGGGTTTATTGTTCCATACAAATTTCAGGAGTGTTTGGTCAATTTCTTTGAAGAATGTCATGGGTATCCTTATAGAGACTGAATTGAATCTGTACAGAGCTCTAGGGAGTATTACCATTTTGACAATGTTGATTCTCCCCATCCATGAGCAGGGAATATGTTTCCATTTCCTTGTGTCCTCTTTTATCTCTTGGAGCAGTGTCTTGTAGTTTTCTTTGTACAGGTCCTTTGCACACTTGGGTTAGTTGATTCCTAGGTATTTGATTTTCTGTGGCACAATTGTGAATGGAATTGTTTCCTTAATATCCCTTTCTTCTCTTTTTGTTATTTGTATATAGGAAAGCCACTGACTTTTGGGTATTGATTTTGTATCCTGCCATTCTACTATATGCGTCTATTGTTTCTAGGAGTTTTTTGGTAGAGAGTTTAGGGTTCTCTAGGTATAATATCATGTCATCTGCAAATAATGATAGCTTGACTTCTTCCTTGCCTATCTGGATGCCCTTGATGTCCTTTTCTTCTCTGATTGCTATGGCAAGTACTTCCAGTACTATATTGAATAAAAGAGGTGAGAGTGGGCAACCTTGTCTTGTCCCTGATCTCAGGGGAAGGCTTTCAACTTTTCCCCATTTAGAATGATGCTCTCTGTGGGCATTTGGTAGATGGCTGTAACTATCTTGAGGAAAGTCCCTTCAATTCCCATTTTCTGGAGGGTTTTAATCATGAACGAGTGCTGGATCTTGTCAAATGCTTTCTCTGCATCTATGATAGGATCATATGGTTTTTATTTTTTCTCTTATTGATATGATGTATTATCTTGATTGACTTGCGAATGTTGAACCATCCTTGCATGCCGGGATGAATCCTACTTGGTCATGATGTATAATCTTCTTGATGAGTCTTTGGATTCTGTTTGCTAGTATTTTGTTGAAGATATTAGCATCTGTGTTCATCAGGGATATTGGTCTGTAGTTTTCTTTCTTTGTGTTGTCTCTCCCTGCTTTGGGTATCAGGGTGATATGTGCCTCGTAGAAGCTGTTTGGGAGTGTTTCTGTTTCTTCTATTTCCTGGAGGAGCTTGAAAAGGACTGGCAGGTGGTCCTCCTTAAAGGTTTGGTAGAGTTCACTAGGGAATCCGTCTGGATCTGGGCTTTTGTGTTTGGGAAGACTTTTAATTACTGTTTCTATTTCCTCAGTGGTGATAGGCTTATTCAGGTATTGGAGGTCTTCTTTTTCCGCCATTGGAGGTTATAGGACTTCAGGAATTTATCCATTTCTTCTAGATTCTCATGTTTCATGGCATACAGGCTCTCAAAGTAATCTCTGATGATCTTTTGGATTTCTGTGGTTTCTGTTGTAATGTCACCATTTTTATTTCTAATTCTGTTTATTTGGGTTCTCTCTTTCCCTGTCCTTACAAGTCTTGCCAATGGTTTGTCAATCTTGTTTATTTTTTCAAAAAACCAGCTCTTGGTTTCATTAATGTTTTGGATTGTTTTTTTTGGTTTCTAACTCATTGATTTCCTCTCTAAGTTTTATTATTTCCTTTTTTTCTGCCTGGGTTGGGCTCCTTTGTTGTTTTTTTCTAATGTCTTCAGCTGTGTAGTCAGGTTATTTATGTGGGCCCTTTCTTGTTTCCTGATGAATGCTTGCAGAGCTATAAACTTCCCTCTTAACACGGCTTTTGCTGTGTCCCACAAGTTCTTATAGTTGGTGTCTTCATTTTCATTTGTTTCCAGAAATCTTTGGATTTCATGTTTGATTTCTTCTATGACCCACTTGTTGTTCAAGAGTGAGCTGTTTAGTTTCCAGGTGTTTGGTTTGACTCCCTGTTTATGTGTACGGTTAACTTCCATTTTCAGTGCATCATGGTCTGAAAAGATAGCTGACACAATTTCTATCTTTTTTTTTTTTTTGTTTTTTGGGTCACACCCGGCGATGCTCAGGGTTAGTCCTGGCTCTGCACTCAGGCGTCACTCCTGGCGGTGCTTGGGGGACTATATGGGATGCCGGGATTGAACCAGGGCTGGCATGGGCTGCATGCAAGGCTAACGCCCTACCAGCTGGGCTATGGTCCGGCTCCAATTTCTATTTTTTTTTATTTTATTGAGGTATGCTTTGTGGCTCAGCATATGGTCTATCTTGGAGAATGTTCCATGTGCATTAGAGAAAAATGTGTATTCAGCTTTTTTGGCATGAAAAGCCCTGTATATATCCACTAGCTCTCTTTCTTCCATTTCTTCCTTCAGGGCCAATATTTCCTTGGTGAGTTTCAGTCTTGTTGATCTATCCATCGTTGATAGAGCAGTGTTGAAGCCTCCAACTATTATTGTGCTACTGTTAATGTCTTCTTTGAGGTCTCTTAGCAGTTGTTTTATGTATTTTTGCTGGCCCCTCGTTGGGTGCATATATGTTTAGTAGTGTAATTTCTTCCTGGTGTACATGTACCTCTTAAGTAATAAGAAATAGCCTTCGTTGTCCCTTCTAACCTTTTTCAGCCTGAAGTCTATATTATCTGGTACTAATATGGCCACACCAGTCTTTTTGGAGGAGTTGTTTGCATGGAGAATGGTCTTCCAACCTTTGACTTTGAGTCTGTGTTTGTTTTGATTTTTCAGATGTATTTCTTGTAGACAGCAGAATGTTGGATTCAATTTTTTAATCCATTTTGTTACTCTGTGTCTCTTAATTGGTGCATTTAGACCATTGACATTGAGAGAGATTATTGTCATTGGATTTTGTGTCATCTTTCTGTTTGTGCTTGTTGTGCTTATGGGTTTGGTCGTATTATAGTAGACCCTTCAGTCCTTATTTTAAAGTTGGTTTTGAGTCCATGAAGTTCCTGAGTTCTTGCTTAACCATGAAATTGTGTATCTTTCCTTCATATCTGAATGTGAGTCTGGCCAGGTAAAGAATTCTTGGTGAGGCCTGCAGTTCATTGAGCCTTTTCACAACATCCCACCATTGTTTTCGGGCTCGGAGTGTTTCATCAGAGAAGTCTGCTGTAAATCTTAGAGATGTTCCTTTGTATGTGATTTCCTTCTTTGATCTTGCTGCTTTCAGTATTCTATCTCTGTCTATAGTTTTTGTCATTTTAATTAAGATGTGTCTTGGAGTATTTTGTTAGGGTTTCTTTTAGCAGGTATCCTACGGGCCTCCTGGATCTTGAGGCAAGCGTTCTTTAGTTCCGGGAACTTCTCAGCAATGATGGCTTTGACAGTTTCTTCTTCATCAGGGTTTTATTCTTGCCCTTCTGGGACCCCAATGATCCATATGTTGTTTCTTCTGGCTTCATCCCGATTATCTCTTGTTGTCTGTTCGGTAATTGTGAGTCTTTTTTTCTATCTTCTGGTGTTGTGTAGAGAATCCTTGGAACTCGTCTTCGAGATCACTAATTCTTTCTTCAGTAGCTATTATTCTGCTATGATGGCTTTCCACTGTGTTTTTCATTTCATTTAACTCATTTTTAATATCTGTCATTTCCATTTGCATTTTCCTCACTTCTTCTATCATGTCCTCTTGTATTTTATTGATTTTGCATTTCATTCCTTCTTTGAATTCCTTATGAATCCTTAACATTTCTTTCCAAAATTTCTTATCAGAGAGGTTATAGGACTCATTGGTATTTTTTTGGCTCATCTGGACTAGTGACTTCACTCACAGAGCTTGATGGAATTTTGCATTGCTTTACCATTATGACTATTAGGTTGCAAATGTGGGGTCTTGGGGTGACTAGATAGTATAGTTAGTAGGTGTCTGGTCTGTTTGCAGAGTTTGGGTGGGTAGCAAGGATGTAGGAACCAAGGTTCACTGGTACTCATGCAAGATAGGTAGTAAGAGGGGGGGGTCCGCGGGTTTTGAGATTTGGGATGTTCCAGGAAGCGCAGCGCCCAAGGGGTCAGGGGTGAAACCAAGGCAGTTTGCCTTGGTTTCCGTTGATGGAGTTTCCGCTCTTCCCTGGGGCAACTTGGGTCCACGGAGACGCAGCTGCAGAATTTTTTTAATTGCAGAAATATCGCAGGATGTAAGCTGCTAGGCAGCAGCGATGGCAGAGGTGGTAGCCGGTCAGTGAGCAGAGTCCAGACTCGGTCCCGTGGCCCATCAGTGAGCAGAATCCAGATCCCCATAAAGGTCCAAAATCCGTCAGAATAATTCACTTTGGAATCAGAGACACATCAGTTTGCCCAGAGGCGCACTGGCATGTCTTTTTTTTTTTCGCTTGTTCAGAACTTTTATTTTTTATTAAAAAAAAATATTTTATTATACCACCGTGAGATACACAATTACAAAGATGTCCATAAGATGTTCATATTTGGGGTTTGGTCATACAGTGTTCCAGCACCCATCCCTCCACCCATGCCCATTTCCTACCACCAATGTTCCCGATTCCCTCCTAGCCTGCCTCTTTTTTTTTAATTTTTATTTTTAAAAAAATATTTTATTATACCACTGTGAGATATAGTTACAAAGATGTTCATAAGATGTTCATATTTGGGGTTTCGGTCATACAGTGTTCCAGCACCCATCCCTCCACCAGTGCCCATTTCCCACCACCAATGTCCCTGATTCCCTCCCCCTCCCCAGCCTGCCTCTGTGGCAGGTTCTTAAATTCTTTCTTTCTCTCTCTCTCTTACTCTTTTCCTTCCCTTCCTTTGTGGATTACAATACATACATTAAGAGGTTGTCATGTGTATCTTTTTGCCTGTATTTAATGCTCAGTTCTAGGTTGGTATCAGCACTTTTCGACAATTGTTAGCACACTGTTCCATTCTCTGTCTTACCTAGCTTCTGACTCCCACACATTTGTGATAATTTCCACCTTTGACAAGACCTCCTGTTCCATGCTTCATATGGCAGGTTCTTTATTTCTTTCTCTTTCTCTCTATCTCCTTCTCTCTTTTCCTTCCCTTCCACATTGTGGATTACAATACATATATTAAAATGATGTTGTGTGTATCTTTTTGCCTGTATTTAATGGCATGTCTTTTGAACTAGGAGAACTGATTGCATTATGGTTGATGCAACGTGGCCAAGTACTCTTGGAATATCTACATGTATGTCCCTCGTGTGGGAGTAGGAAGAGCAAGCAAGATTCATAAGAATATTGTGTCTGCTCCAGAGATTCTCTAAAGGCAGGGAGTAGCTCTTACCATAAGCTAAATGTAGCCAGAGCCTAGAACTCAGTAGGGCATGAGTAGAGCTCATCAGCTCCCCAGCCCTCAACCTACCAAAGTAATAAATATTGAGGTTGGAGAGATAGTACAGGAGTTAAGGTAATTGCATTATACGTTACTAAACCTATTTTGATCTCTGGCATTGCCTGGCTGCTTGAACACTGCTGGCCAGGAGTAGCCCCCTGAGCACTAGGTGTGTCCCAAAGGCCTCTTCCTCCTCCCTCCCTGAAAAAGAGAAAATAAACAAGATAGATAAATCCTTAGGACTTTCTCAAGAAAAACAAAATCTAATAAATTAGATAAGAAATTCAAGGGGAGCAGTTACAACAAATACCATAGATATAAAAATTATAGAAAAAGCTTACTTCAATATAGTAAAGGCAATATTGAGCAAATGTATAGTTATGATATTCACTGGTGAAAAACTGAAAGCCTTCCCCTAAGATCAGGCATATATCAAGGAAATTCACTTTCTCTGTGACTACTAAGTATAATATTGGCATCAAAGAAAATATATCAAAGACATTCAAAATCGAAAGGCATTCAAAACTATCACTATTTATTGAAGATATGATAATATATAAGAGGATCTAAAGACTCCTCCAGTTTTAGAAATTATAAGCCATTTATAAGTTTATAAACTATAACTCCCACAGGAGGCAGACGAGTGAATATCTGCCAAACCAAGGCTCCGGTAGCAGCACTACAGCTATACCAAGGACTTCCCTCCATTGCCTTATGAATGTTCTCTGCAGACACCAATATCCTAATAATTTCAGGTGCTTGCTCTTCGGCTGAGAACTCTGGTTTACTTTTTGGAGTTGGGATGGGTAGCCTCTCCCCCACCCACCATACTTGTGGAAGTCCCAGCTGCCACACCTACCACCCTTGTCTACCACCATGTCGACTCCTCTGCCTAGACCATAGATCTGGAAATGTCTGGACACTCGACATCTCCTGAAGCAACAAAAATTTTAATGAAATATTAGATAAGGACTTACCAACTCTGCAATAAGATATGATAATGTTCAAATACATTTTATTTATTTAGAGAAATATAATAGTTTCAATTTGCATTTTCCTGATAATAAGTGATGCAAAATATTTTCCTTTTTTTTCTCTTTTTTACCACAGTCATCCCTGGCAATATAGTTCTTTTTTTAATTTTTTTTATATTTTATTATACCACTGTGAGATATACAATTACAAAGACGTTCATGTTTGGATTTTGCTCTTACAGTGTTCCAGCAACCATCCCTCCACCAGTGCCCATTTCTCACCACCAATGTCCCCAATTCCCTCTCCCTTCCCCTAGCCTGCCTCTGTGCCAGGTTCTTTATCTCCTCTCTCTCTCTTCCTTCTCTTACATACTGTGCATTACAATACATACATTTATAGGTTATCACGTGTAGCTTTTTGCTTGTATTCAATGCTCAGTTCTAGGTCAGTATTATCACTTTCGACAATTATTAGCAAATTGTTCCCTTCTCCGTCTTATCTAACCTCCTGACTCCCATACGTTTGTGGTAGATTCCACCTTTGACAAAACCTCCTTATCCATCTTTTGCCTGACCTTGGATATTGGTTTCATAATATATATATATATATATATATATATTTATATCATGCAAATAAATAAGTCATTCTATATCTGTTTTTTTCCTTCTGACTAATTTCACTCAATATGATCTTCTCCATGTCCATCAATTTATAGGCAAATTTCATAACTTTATTTTTCCTAACAGTGCAGAACATTTTTTATGCCTCTTGGCCAACTGTATGTCTTCTCTGTGCCAGGAGTAAGCCCTGAGCAAGATTGGATGTGGCCAAGAAACCTAGAAAAGAATTCCATGGTGCACATTCATGCACCATAACTCAATGCTGAGAAACAACCAAAAATATCATCAGATGGCCTTTCCTGCAGGACTGGGAGCCTAGGATTAGAATTGGAGTCTGGGAAAGCAGCTGTATTGAGGCTTCAGAGCTGCTGTGAAGGCTGCAAACACTTTTCTCTCACAGGCTCAGGAGCACCAGGCACAGTCCAATTATACTTCCCCAGTCAGTTTTCAGTTGACTTTCACGTACTCAGGTTTAACCTTGCCAGGTATGATGATCAACAAGGCTGCAATGAGTATTCATAGAAATTGGTACAGGACTCAATGTCCAATGAACGCAGGCAGAAATGAAGACAGTGACACTTACCAACCTTGACAGAAGGGACAAAAGCCTACACTCTACAAGAAAATGATTATAGCTCTCATCAGTTTGGCACTGCATATTGCAGACAATACAAACACTTGAAAATCAGAGGCCTAAGCATTATGGAAATGACAATGACGATGTAAGGAGAACTGTTGTTACTGTGGAAAGATGGTTAGAAACAGGCACTGCTCTACAGTGTTCTTAGGGGAATTCCCAAAATCCTTGATTTTAGGACCTTAAGTGTATATGATATAGTTAAAATTCTTCCCAAATATTCTTAGTTCCTGAATATTTATGGTCATTCATATATACTTTAAAAACAAAAGAAGAAAAGGAAGACTAAAGAGCTTTTAAATTTTACCAAATGGTTTCCTTTTCCTACATTTCCTGAAAAATAATAATATGGACATGCCTACCTAATATAAAAGGCAATCCTAAATTAAGTCATAGAAAAGCATAGATAAATTCACAGTTTCCAAAATGAAAAATATTTCAAACATACTCATTTGAAAAATTGGGTGCTTTCTATTTTCAGTTGGTTCTGGGTGCTTAGTTTTATAGATAATACATGAGGGGTTGGGTGTATCTGCTTTTTTGTGCCTTATTGATAGGGAGTGCATTATCAATACATTACCAGATGCATAGAACATTAAGTCCTAATTCTCCTCTCCCCATCCTCATCCTTTCTCCTCCTCCTTCTCCTTTTTCTTGTTCTTTTTTTTGTTGTTCTCTTCTTCTTCTTCTTCTTCTTCTTCTTCTTCTTCTTCTTCCTCCTCTCTCCTCTTCTTCTTCCCTCTTCTTCCTCCTCCTTTCCTTATTCTTCTCTTCTTCTTCTTCTTCTTCTTCTTCTTCTTCTTCTTCTTCTCCTTCTTCTTCTTCCTCCTCTTCCTCTTTCTCCTCCTCTTCCTCTTCTTCCTCCTCCTTTCCTTATTCTTCCCTTCTTCTTCTTCTTCTTCTTCTTCTTCCTCCTCCTCTTCCTCTTCTTCCTCCTCCTTTCCTTCTCTTCTTCTCTTCTTCTTCTTCTTCTTCTTCTTCTTCTTCTTCTTCTTTCTTTTTATCCTTCTCCTTCTTCTCCTCCTTCCTCTCCTTCTCCTTCTCCTCCTTCTCCTTCTCCTCCTTCTTCTCCTCCTTCTCATTATTTTATCAGGATGATGGAAATAAAAAGAACAATGAGAGGTAATCTCACACCACAGAGACTGGCACACATTCAAAAGAATAAGAGCAACCAGTGCTGGCATGGATGCAGGGAGAAAGGGACTCATCCATTGTTAGTGGGTATATCAATCGGTCTAGTCTTTTTGGAAAACAATATGAACATTCCTCCAAAAACTAGAAATTGAACTCACATTTGACCTATTATTATGCTTTACCCAAATTAAAGAGACATATATCTTGTAGACCACTCATTGTGATATATTACTAGCAAAGATTTGAAAGTCAAAATGTTTGAAAGTAGGATACCCCAACCTTTGACTAGTAGAATATGAAAACAGCAGTCAAATTAGTTGCTGAGATTTCTCTTCAGGTCTATTAAAAATTGTTTTGATATATTTTGGTGCTATTATTTGGTGCATATATTAATGAGTTTAAGTACTTACAATTTAAATTTAACTTAATTTAAATTTAACTTAAATTTGCCAAATGACTTAATAAAACTGACTTGTTTTTTTGCATAAACACAGCCGTACTGGAGATCTCTCCACTTAGGGTACCCCTTTACTACAAAAAGTCCTGGGAATTGTCTAAGACAGCGGGAAACACCAATCATGGTATTTTAATGTCTTTACCTGTCACATCATGGCTACCCCAGGCTTGGCCATAGCAAGAAGATCAGGTTCCACGATAAGCTACAGGAGGCCTCGGGCCTCTTTCACCAGGTTTCAAGGGCAGAGAATGACCACTTCGGGACTGAAGCCATTACCTACCGCAGCAGCCTTCCTTGTTGCATGGCCCAGGCAGTTGTCAGTCACAAAGATTGACCGATTCCTTGTTCTTCACAGCAGAGGTGATTTTCGGTTTTTCCTTGAGCTGGCCTGCCTCTAGGGTCTCCCTGAGGTTTGCAGGGTACTTGTAACCACCTGCTCCTGTCATTTAGGCCAATCCCTTTGACTCCTGTTTTCCCTGGAAGTGGGCCTTGGGGTCTCATACTGGCTTTCCTGTCTTCATGAGGGCTAGGCCCTATTACAGAGAGGAAATATTTTTGAGTTTATGCAAACCAACACAGTGCCATGAAACATCAAAAATGTACTGAAGGTGCAAAGGGAGAAAAGCATATATTACACTTTACTCACAATGAGGTGCAATACACCAATTCACTGTTGGACCTGCTCGAAAGAAGCATAAAGATCTGTTGAAATAGAGCAGACAGTTTAACAATATCCTGTGCAACTCATTTAATTTCATGTCAAAACCATGATTTCCAATTTTTTGAGCACTGTAAGAGGAGTCCATACCATCTGTTTAATATCCTTTCCATAAATTTCACCAAAAGGGTTCTAGAACAATTCTTCAGATAAGAGTTTCATAGTTTGTTTACTCAACATTTCCAGACCTTCTACACATTCCTTTACATTCATTTTGTCCTGTAACTTTTAAAACTCAGCTTCACTTTAACAGTATTCTCTTCCTTTTTCCCACAGACATCTCCGACCATTATCCACCCAGAAGACACCCCCGCTACTCCATGGGGGCCGCCATTTTCCACATCCGGACTTCCCTCTTGTCACAACTCCACCCAGCAGACCAGACTATCACAGCCCGGCTCTCGCAGCCTCTAGCGACCACGGGGTTCATCAATAAATGCTTTATTTAGAGGTGACTACAAGAGTATGCCACCCTGACGGCAAGCCTGGCAAGCTGCCCATGTCGTATTTGATATGCCAAATACCAATAACATTTATATTGGGTCATTCCCATGACCTAATATAATGGTTTGAGGCTCTTTGTGTTCCTGGAGCAAGCAGATGCCTTTGGGTTCTACTGGCATGAGACAGAACATATGGAGATATTACTGGTGCCCGCTCTAGCAAATAGATGATGATATCATTTTTCTATGTGGATTTTGGGTATAATTGCAATTTGTCTATGTTCTTTTATTTTTCTCTCATTCTTTCCCCTTACACTTTGATATTTACGTTTTGAAATGTTCAGATTTCATTGTTACTTAAAAAATTCTTTTTTTTTAAGTCTATACCCACAGTTCTTGGGGGATACTCTGGGTCTCTTACCTCATTGGTTTCTTTCAGTGGTGCTCAGGGGCCACATGGTGCTGGGAACTGAAACCATGCTTCTTGGGTTCAAAGCATATTTTTCAGATTTGAGCTGTTTCTCTGAGACCTCATTTAGTCTTCAAATTTGAGGTTACCATGAGTTTGTACTAGGATTCTAATCATGTATCTTATTTTAAATATAAAGCAAATAGATTATGAGATTACCCTGAGAGTTCCCATTCTCTTACCTTCCTCTTCCATACATTTTATGTATGTATGCATGCATGCATGTATGTATGCATATATATATGTATGTATGTATGTATGTATTTAATTTCTTTTTGGGGTTATTCCTGACTCTGAGTATACATTTAGGAATTACGCCTGGTGGTGTTTGGGGTACAATATGAGATGCCAGGAAATTGAACCAGGTTGGCTGCGTGCAAGACAAATGCACTACTCGCTGGAGTATCACTCCTATATAATTTATTTTTATTTTATTTATTATGAATGAGTAAAATAATTTCAATTAAAGTTTTTTGTTATAGCACATCATATACCAAGTTGTTAATAATATATTTAATCAAGCATTCAATGTTCCAACACCAATCTCACCACCAATCCTGCCACCAGTTTTACCTTCCCTCCACCAATCTTCCCATTTTCCCACCCATCACCCCTAACCTGAACCTTGTAGGCAAAAATAAATTCACTTCAATTGTTTATTACAACACAAAGGCATACGGAATTATAATAACATACCAATAAGTGTCAATTCGTCATACTTACTGTATTTCACAATGACGTTGCTAAAGTCACTGTCTGAGACATCTTAATTAGAATGACAAAAACTATAGATAGAGAGAATACTGAAAGCAGCAAGATCAAAGAAGGAAAACACATACAAAGAAACATCCCTAAGATTTACGGCAGACTTCTCAGATGAAACACTCTGAGCCCAAAAAACAAAGGTGGGATATTGTGAAAAGGCTCAATGAACTGCAGACCTCAAGAATTCTTTACCCAGCCAGACTCACATTCAGATATGAAGGAGAGATACACAACTTCATGGATAAGCAAAAACTCAGGAACTTCATGGGCTCAAAACCAACTTTAAAAAGGACTGAAGGGTCTACTGTAAAATATGACAAAACCCAAAAGCACAACAAGTGTAAACAGAAATATGGCACAAAATCCAATGACAATAATCTCTCTCACTGTCAACGGTCTAAATGCACCAAAGAAGAGACACAGAATGGTAAAATGAATTAAAAAAATTGAACCCAACATTCTGCTGCCTACAAGAAACACATCTGAATAATCAGAGCAAACACAGACTCAAAGTCAAAGGTTGGAAGACCTTTCTACATGCAATCAACTCCTCCAAAAAGGCAGGTGTGGCCATACTAGTATCGGATAATATAGATTTCAGGCTGAAAAAGGTTAGAAGGGACAACAAAGGCCATTTCTTATTAATTAAGGGTATGTATACCAGGAAGAAATTACACTACTAAGCATATATGCACCCATGAGGGACCAGCAAAATGCTTAAAATAACTGCTAAGAGACCTCAAAGAATACATTAACAGTAGCACAATAATGTTGGAGAGTTCAACACTGCTCTATCAACTATGGATCTATCTAACTATGGATAGATTGACAAGACTGAAACTCACCAAGGAATTATTGGCCTTGAAGGAAGAAATGGAAGAAGGAGAGCTAGTGGATATATACAGGGCTTTTCATGCCAAAAAGCTGAATACACATTTTTCTCCAGTGCGCATGGAACATTCTTCAAGATAGACCACATACTGAGCCACAAAGCATACCTCAATACATTAAAAAAGATAGAAACTGTGTCAACTATCTTTACAGACCATGATGCACTAAAAATGGAAGTTAAC
Organism: Cryptotis parvus; assembly: GCA_021461705.1. Taxonomy (NCBI): domain Eukaryota; kingdom Metazoa; phylum Chordata; class Mammalia; order Eulipotyphla; family Soricidae; genus Cryptotis; species Cryptotis parvus. The sequence continues at coordinate 37,648 of JAJIBD010005910.1, read as the reverse complement.
TGTACACAGAAACAGGGAGTCAAACCAAACACCTGGAAACTGAACAGCTCACTCCTGAACAACAAATGGGTCATAGAAGAAATCAAACAGGAAATCCAAAGATTTCTGGAAACAAATGAAAATGAAGACACCAACTATAAGAACTTGTGGGACACAGTAAAAACTGTGTTAAAAGGAAAGTTTATAGCTCTGCAAGCATTCATCAGGAAAGAAGAAAGTGCTCACAGAAATAACCTGACTACACAGCTGAAGACATTCAAAAAAGACCAACAAAAGGAGCCCAACCAAGGCAGAAAAAAGGAAATAAAACTTAGAGAGGAAATCAATGAGTTGGAAACCATAAAAACAATCCAAAAGATTAATGAAACCAAGAGCTGGTTCTTTGAAAAAATAAACAAGATTGACAAACCATTGGCAAGACTGGTAAGGAAAGGGAAAGAGAGAACCCAAATAAACAGAATCAGAAATAAAGATGGTGACATCACAACAGAAACCACAGAAATCCAAAAGATCATCAGAGATTACTGTGAGAGTCTGTATGACGTGAGACACGAGAATCTAGAAGAAATGGATAAATACCTGAAGTCCTATAACCTCCCACAGCTGAAACAAGAACATTCTCAAGTCAATCAACATAATCCATCATATCAATAAGAGAAAAAAATAAAAAAACATATGATCCTATCAATAGACGCAGAGAAAGCATTTGACAAGATCCAGCACTCGTTCATGTTTAAAACCCTCCAGAAAATGGGAATTGAAGGAACTTTCCTCAAGATAACTACAGCGATCTACCAAAAGCCTATAGTGAGCATCATTCTCAATGGGCAAAAATTGAAAGCCTTCCCCCTGAATAAGGGACAAGACCAGGTTGCAAACTCTCACCTCTTTCATTCAATATAGTACTGGAAGTACTTGCCATAGCAATCAGAGAAGAAAAGGACATCAAGGGCATCCAGATAGACAAGGAAGAAGTCAAACAATCATTATTTGCAGATGACATGATATTAAACCTAGAGAACACTAAACTCTCTACCAAAAAACTCCTAGAAACAATAGACAAATAGAATAGAGTGGCAGGATACAAAATCAACACCCAAAAGTCGGTGGCTTTCCTACATACAAATAACAAAAGAGAAGAAAGGGATATTAAGGAAACAATTCCATTCACAATTGTGCCACAGAAAATCAAATTCCTAGGATTCAACTTAACCAAGTGTGTAAAGGACTTGTACAAAGAAAACTACAAGACACTACTCCAAGAGATAAAAGAGGACACGAGGAAATGGAAACACATTCCCTGCTCATAGATGGGGAGAATAAACAGTATCAAAATGGCAACACTCCCTAGAGCTCTGTACAGATTCAATGCAGTCCTTATAAGGATACCCATGATATTCTTCAAAGAAATTGACCAAACACTCCTGAAATTTTTATGGAATAATGAACCCCCACGGATAGCTAAAGTAATCCTCCGGCAAAAGAAGATGGGAGGCATCACCTTTCCCAACTTCAAACTGTACTACAAGGCAGTAGTAATTAAAACAGCATGGTATTGGAATAAAAACAGACCTGTGGACTTATGGAATAGAATTGAATATCCTGACACCAAACCTCAAACACATGATCATTTAATCTTTGATAAAAGTGCAGAGTCCAAAATGGAACAAGGAAAGCCTCTTCAACAGGTGGTGTTGGAAAAACTGGGCAGCGACATGTAAAATAATGAATTTGTACCTCTAACACCATGCACAAAAATCAGATTTAATCAAAATGGATTAAAGATCTCAATATCAGACTTGAATCCATAAAGTACATTGAAGAAAATATAGGAAAAACTCTCCACGACATTGACACTAAAGGCATCTTCAAAGGTGAAACATCACTAACAAAGCAACTAGAAGAAAAAATAAACATGGGACTGCATGAAACTAAAAAGCTTCTGCACCTCAAAAGAAACAGTGACTAAGATACAAAGGCAGTCCACAGAATGGGAAATACTATTCAACCATCACCCATCTGACAAGGGGTTAATATCCAGGATATATCAGGCACTGGTAGAACTTTACAAGAAGAAAACAAACAACCCCATCAAAAATGGGGAGAAGAAATGAACAGAAACTTCAACAAGGAAGAAATTCGAATGGCCAAAAAACATATGAAAAAAATGCTCATCATCACTAATCATCAGAGAGATGCAAATCAAAACAACAATGAGATATCATTTTGCACCACAGAGACTGGTACATATCCAAAAGAGCAAGAAGAACAAGTGCTGGTGTGGATGTGGGGAAAAGGGGACACTCATCCTTTGTTGGTGGGAATGCTGCCTGGTACAGCCTTTCTGGAAAACAATATGGACATTCCTCCAAAGACTAGAAATTGAATTCCCATTTGACCCAGCTATATCACTCCTGGTAATACACTCTGAGAAGCCAAAAATACACAGCGGAAACACCATCCTTACTTTTATGTTCATAGCAGCATTATTCACAATAGCCAGAACCTGGAAATAACCAGAGTGCCGAGAGTCGATGACTGGATAAAGAATCTTTGGTACATCTACACAATGGAATACTATGCAGCTGTTAGGAAAAATGAAGTTATGAAATTTGCCTACAAATGGATGGTTATGGAGAAGATCATGTTGAGTGAAATTAGCCAGAAAGAGAGAGACAGATATAGAATGACTGCATTTATTTGCATGGCATAAATATATATGTACATATTATGATACCAATATCCAAGTTCATGTGAAACATGCATCAGGAGGTCTTGTCAAGGGTGGAAATTATCACAAATGTGTGGGAGTCAGAGGCTGGATAAGACAGAAAATGGAACAGACTGCTAACAATTGTCGAAAGTACTAATACCAATGTAGAACTGAGCATTAAATACAGGCAAAATGATACACATGACAACCCCTTAATATATGTACTGTAATCCAAAGTCTGGAAGGGAAGGAAAAGAGAAAAGGATAGCGAGAAAGGGAAAAATAAAAGGACCTGCCATGGAGGTGGGCTGGGGGGTGGGGGGGAGGGAACCGGGGACATAGGTGATGGGAGATGGGTACTGGTGGAGGGATTGGTGCTGGAACACTGTATGACCAAAACCCAAATATGAATATCTTTGTAATTGTATATTTCGTAAGTGGTATAATAAATTACTTAAAAAAATAAAGTCATTATTTGAGGATCCGCTGTGCTGCTGATTTGAGCTGCTCAAGCCTTCTGTGTTTAGTCTCATTGAGCTTGGTTGTCTTCTATGACATCAAATTGTATGTGATCTTACCGGGCTAGTGGTACTATGAAATTTTGGGGCATTCATCCACAAGCTACAGATCTGGAAAACTCAGTGGCTTGGCAGTTTTGTTTTCCTTTTTTGGGTGACACCCAGCAATGCTCAGGGGTTACTCCTGCCTCTTCGCTCAGGAATTACTCCTGGGCGGGGCTCGAGGAACCATATGGGATAACGGGAATCTAACCCGTTTCCCTACCTGATGTGCTATTGCTCCACCCCAGTTTTATGAGGTTTAGTTGTGGAGCTGAGCTTTTTCTATCTTGGAGGGTGTTGGGTGTGTTGTGGGATGCTGTGCCTTCAGGCAGAAGGGGAATTTGCCCACTCCCATTCCAAGAAGATTCCAATCTTCTCAGTCCTAACCAGTCTGCCTGGGAAGATTCAGTGACCTTGCAATCTTTTTGAGAATAATTGGGAAGGTTGGCCTTTTCTCTGCCAAGCTCCCACTGTGTTTTGGTGTCTTGCTGCATCTCAGTAGTTCTTGCAAGATTGGTTTACTAGTGATAATTTTCTTTCACTTCCTTGTCTGAAAAGTTCTTTAATATTATTTAAATCTGAGTGATAACCTAGCTTGGTAGAATATTCTTGGTTGGAGGTTTATTTTCCATTGAGTACTTTGAAGATACTGTATCAATCCCTTCTTGTCCGTAGAACTTTCGGTATGTTGCTCTCAAAGTTAACTATGGTGCTTTGCTTGCTGGGTGGATCATATTTTTTTTGTTTTTTATGTTTTTTGGGAAACACTTTGCTATGCTTGGGGGCTTACTCTTGGCTTTGTGCTCAGGGATTACTGTTGGAGTAATCCTGCGTGGGAGACCACATGCAGTGCTAATCACGATCAGTCACAAGCATAGCAGGCTTTGCCTCTGCACTTTTCTCTGGCCCAGGTCACACACTTTAGTTGTGGAACTCACATATGCCCAGAGAGTCGCTGTTTACCCATATATGGTTATACCTATGCTTACTGGAGGGTCACTTTCTTGGCTGCAGAGATTGCACGTTGTTAAGTTGCTGTTCTTTACTGAAGAGTTCCACACTTCAGTGGTGGTGTTTGCACACTCCCCTGTGTCCAAGACATTGTGCACTCTCCTGTGGCACTGACAATCACAGATCGCAGAGATGCAGGGCCTTTGCTTAGCGCATGTGGACAGCGCTGCCAATCAGACTTGTGACTTCCTATGAAGGCAAGTACCTTGTGTCACTTTGTAATCCCAGGGCCTTGCAATCCTCATCTTAGGAACTTTTTACTCTAGTGTTTTGGGATGCTTTCCTCTTCCCTAGCTTTGGAATGACTTATTGGATTCCCAGCTCATTAAACTGTACTGCTGAACTCCTCCACTCTATTTTATTAATTCATTAGTTTTATTATTTAGCTCCATGATTTTTGCTTGGATTTTGTTCTCATTTTATTTGTTCTTATTATTCTCATCCATTGATCTCCATGTTTCAGTGGCATCATTATGATGCTTACTTTGATGCTTCAGACAGTTTCCATAGTTCTGTACATTTGGAACTTAAAATTTTGTTTATTTTTTATTAAAGCACCATGATTTACAGATTTCTTTGCAGTACAGTTGTACAAGCATTCATTAGTCAACACCAGTTCCACCACCAGTCTGCCCCTACCACCACCAAAGGCTACCACCCCTCCCTATCCCCACACCAGCTCCCAGAGCCGGCTGCAACCACATTGATTATTGCAACATATATATGGGAAAGGTCCTGGCAAAGACCTTACTCTAAACTGGGTGGTTTTGTTAACATAATGTATGGCCGCCGCAGCACTCCACAGGAAGAAGCCATAGTAGTTGTGCCTCTGACCATTGTTCCCCCAAGTTACAGATGGCTCCTGGTTCATGGTCATTTGTGAAAGGCAGCTGTGTAGCTTGTAGTCATGCCCACTGAACCATTGGAGGTGGGGAACGGGAGGAGGGGCCTCAATCCCCGCTTACCTTTGGAATTCTTTTTCTTTTCTTTTTGGGTCAAACCCGGCGATGCTCAGGGGTTACTCCTGGCTCTTCACTCAGGAATTACTCTTGATAGTGCTTAGGGACCATATGGGATACTGGGGATCGAACCCAGACCAACTGTGTGGAAGGTGAACGCCCTACCCACTGTGCTATGGCTCCAGCCCCTACATTTGGAATTTTAAAAATATTTTATTATACTGCCCTGATATATATATTGGTATCATAATATATTGATATTGACCTTGGATATTGGTATCATAATATGTATATCACTTCTCCGGTACCCTTGTCTTACTCTTACATAGATTATTTATGGTGGAGGAACCCCTGTTAAATTTTTTAGTTTAATTTTTTTTCTCTTAAAAATATGACCTGCCCTTCAGAGGAGAGTGTATATATATATATATATATATCTGTATATATATATCTGTGTGTATATCTCTGTATGTATATTTGAGATATACAAATATCTGTATGAACATACAGATATACAATTATCTGTACATTCATGTCCAGGTTTCGGTCATACAGTGTTCCAGCACCCATCCCTCCGCCAGTGCCCATTTCCCACCACCAATGTCCCCAATTCCCTCCCCTATGCCCTAGCCTGCCTCTATGGAGAGTCCTTTATCTCTTTTCTCTCTCTCTCTCTCCCTTCTCTCACACACTGTGGATTGCGATACATACATTTAGAGGTTATCATGTGTATTTTTTTGCCTCTATTCAATACCCAGTTCTAGGTTGGTATTATCACTTACAACAATTGTTAGCATACTGCTTCCTTCTCTGTCTCACACAACTTCCGACTCCCAGATGCTTGTGGTAGCTTCCACTTTTGAAAAGACCTCCTGATTCATGTTTTGTCTGACCTTGGATATTGGTATCATAATATGCATATGACTTCTCTGGCGCCCTTGTCTTATTCTTACATAGATTATTTATGGTGGAGGGACCCCTGTTAAATTTTTTAGTTTAATTTTTTTTCTCTTAAAATAACTCTGGGTTTTATTGTCATTATCTTGTGACGACAGAGCCTGGCAAGCTACCCGTGCGTATTTGATATGCCAAATACCAGTAACAGTTATAGACCTCAGTCCCATAACCTGATGGAATGGTTTGGGGCTCTTCATGTTCCTGGAGCAAGCAGATGCCCTTGGGCTCTGCTAGCATGAGACAGGACATATGGAGATGTTACTGGTGCCCACTCGAGCAAATCGATGATGAATGGGAAGACAATGATACAGTGCTACAGAATTTTTCCTAACAGCTGCATAATATTACATTGTGTAGATGTACCAAAATTTCTTTATCTGGTCATCAATTCTTGGGCACTCTGGTTGTTTCCAGATTCTGGCTATTGTGAATAGTGCTGCTATGAACATAAACGTGAGGATGGTGTTTCCGCTGTGTGTTTTTGGCTTTCCAGGGTATATTCCAAGGAGTGGTATGGCTGGGTCAAACGGGAGTTCAATTTCTAGTCTTTGGAGGAATGTCCATATTATTTTCCAAAAAGACTGCACCAGTCGACATTCCCACCAACAATGGATGAGAGTCCCCTTTTCCCCACATCCACACCAGCACTTGTTGTTCTTGCTCTTTTGAATATGTGCCAGTCTCTGTGGTGTAAAATGATATCTCAAGTTGTTTTCATTTGCATCTCTCTGATGATTAGTGACGATGAGCATTTTTTCATATGTTTTTTGGCCATTCGAATTTCTTCCTTTTTGAAGTTTCTGTTCATTTCTTTTCCCCATATTTTGATGGGGTGGGCTGTTTTTTTCTTGTAAAGTTCCACCACTGCCTAATATATCCTGGATATTAATCCCTTATCAAATGGATATGGGGTGAATATTCTTTCCCATTCTGTGGACTGGTTTTGTATCTTGGTCATATTTCTTTTGAGGTGCAGGAACTTTTTTAAAAACATTTTTTATTATACCACAGTGAAACATACAGTTACAAAAGTGTTCATAATTGGTTTTTGGTAATACAGTATTCCAGCACCCATCCTTCCACCAGTGTCCCATCACCACCATCAGTATACCCACACCCCCCAGGCTGCCTCAGTAGCAGGTACCCCCTTTTCCTCACTTTCTCTCTTTGTCTCTCTCTGTCTCTGCATCTCTCTCCCCTTTTTTCACACATTGCAGCTAACCCTGCAGACATTTAGGGTTTATCATATAAGTCTCTTTGTGTATATTCAATGGTGAGTTCTAGTCTGACATTACCATTGCCCACAAACACTGGTATATATTTATATCCCATTAATGAATGCAGTCATTCTATATCTGTCTTTTTCCTTCTGAATAATTTCACTCAGCATGATAGTCTCTATGTCCATCCATTTGCACGTAAATTTCACAATTTCGTCTTTTCTGAAAGTTACATAGTATTTCATTGTGTAGATGTACCAGTTTCTTTAGCCAGTCCTCTGTTCTCAGGCACTTAGGTTGTTTCCAGATTCTGGCTATTGTGAATAGTGCAGCAATGAATAAAGAAGTACAGATAGTGTTTCTGCTATGTGTTTTTTGGTCTATCGGGTATATTCCCAGGAGTGCTATTGCTGGATCAAATGGCAGCTCAATATCTAGTTTTTGGAGGAATGCCCATATTGTTTTTCAAAAGAGCTGGACCAATCGGCACTCCCACCAACAGTGGATGAGAGTTCCTTTTTCCCACATTAGGTGCAGAAACTTTTTTAGTTTCAGTAATCCCTATGTTTATGCTTTCTTCTAGTTGTTTTTGTAGTGGTGTTTCATCTTTGATGATGTCTTTAGCTTCTATGTCATGGAGGATTTTTCCTATATTTTCTTTGATGTACTTTATGAATTCAGGTCTGATATTGAGATCTTTAATCCAATTTGATTGATTTTTGTGCATGGTGTTAGACAGAGGTCCAAATTGTTTTTTCACACGTAGCTGCCCAGTTTTCCCAGCACCAATGTTGAAGAGGCTTTCCTTTTTCCATTTTGCACTTTTTTTTCTCCTTTGTCGAAGATTAAATGATCATGTGTTTGAGGCTGGTTGTCAGGATACTCAGCTCTATCCATAGGTCCACAGGTCTGTTTTTATTCCAATACCATGCTGTTTTAATTACTACTGCTTTGTAGTGAGTTTGAAGTTGGGAAAGGTGATGCCTCCCATCTTCTTTTCCCCAAGGATTGCTTTAGATATCCATGGGGGTTTATTATTCCATACATATTTCAGGAGATTTTGGTCAATTTCTTTGAAGAATGTCATGGGTATCCTTATAGGGACGGCATTGAATCTGTATAAAGCTCTAGGGAGCATTACCATTTTGACAATGTTGATTTTTCCGATCCATGAGTAGGGAATGTGTTTCCATTTCCTGTGTCCTCTTTTATTTCTTGAAGTAACATTTTGTAGTTCTCTTTGTAGATGTCCTTTATATTCTTTGTCAAACTGACTCCTAGGTATTTGATTTTTCATGGTACAGTTGTGAATGGAATTGTTTTCTTGATATACCTTTGTTATTTGTATATAGGAAAGCCACTGTTTTTTGGGTATTGACTTTGTACCCTGCCACTCTACTATAGGTATCTATTATTTCTAGGAGCTTTTTTTTGTAGAGACTGTAGAGTTCTCTAGGTATTATATCATATCATCTGTAAATAGTGATAGCTTGACTTCTTACTTGCCTATCTGGATGCCCTTAATGTCCTTTTCTTCTTTGATTGCTATGGCAAGTACTTCCAGTACTATATTGAATAAAAGAGGTGAGAGTGGGCAACCTTGTCTTTTCCCTGATCTCAGGGGGAAGGCTTTTAGTTTTTCCCATTGAGAATGATACTTGCTGTGGGCTTTTGGTAGATGGCTTTGACTATATTGAGGAAGGTTCCTTCAATTCCCATTGTATAGAGGGTTTTAATCATGAATGATGTTGGATCTTGTCAAATGCTTTCTCTGTGTGTATTGATAGGATCATATGGTTTTATTTTTCTCTTATTGATATGAGGATGATGTTGATTGACTTGCGAATGTTGAACCATCCTTGTATTCCAGGATGAATTCTACTTGGTCATGATGTGTAATCTTTTTGATGAGACTTTGGATTATGTTTGCCAGTATTTTGTTGAAGATCCTAGCATCTGTGTTCATCAGTGAGATTGGTCTGTAGTTTTCTTTTTTTGGTGTTGTCTCTGCCTGCTGTGGGTATTCAGGTAATATGTGCCTCATCAAAGCTATTTGGGAGTGTTTCTGTTTCTTCTATTTCCTGGAAGAACTTAAAAAGGATTGGCAGTAGGACCTCCTTAAAGGTTTGGTAGAATTCACTAGAATCCATTTGGACCTGAACTTTTGTGTTTGGGCAGACTTTCAATTCACTTGATCACTCGACATCCCATTATTCGTCGATTAGCTAGAGCGGGCACCAGTATTATTTCCATTTGACCCTATCACATGCCAGTGTAGCCCAATGACATCTGCTTGCTTCAGGAATACAGAGAGCCTCAAACCGTTTGTTCAGGCTCTTGACGAAGAAGTCTGACCACCTTGTAGGTGGGCGGCCACATGATCTTTTGACATCCCATGGGATCCAGTCGGTAACGGCTCTATTCCAGCGGTTATCTCCAAATCGCATTACATGTCCAGCCCATCTGATTTTCAATGCCTTGGCAAACAAGACAGTGTGCCTGACTCTGGAACAGCGATGGAGGTCGGAGCTCCAGATTCCCTTTTTCACTTGTTGAGGCATTATATTCCAAGCATAGCTCTTTCGATTCCTCTTTGGGAGACCTAAATAGCATTCTCATCCTGCTTTCACAGGGCCCAGGTCTCTGAGGCGTATGTTAATGCAGGGAGAACGGTGGAGTTGAAGAGATGTGCCTGGAGCTGGAGGTTCCTTGTCTTTTTAGCTATTTCTTCGATGCTTTTGAAGGCATTCCGTGCTGCTTTCTTCCTCCTGTGCAGCTCAGGTTTTAGGTCATTCATCATGTTGACTTCTCGACCTAGGTACACATAACTGCTACATTCAGTGATGTTTGTTCCATTGAGAGTGAATGGGGCCTCTGAAACTTTCTTTTTCATGAATATAGTTTTGTTGAGATTCAGCTGTAGACCTCTTTCCACATTCTCGGTCGAAGTCAGCCAGCATTTGTGCCACTTGACTAATGTTTGGTGCTATTAGAACGATGTCATCAGCAAAGACTTTTAATTACTCTTTCAATTTCTTCAATGGTGATAGACTTATTCAGGTATTGGAGGTCTTCTTGTTTCAGCCAGGGAGGTTATAAGACTTCATGACTTTATCCATTTCTTCCAGGTTCTCTTGTTTCATGACATATGTTTCTCAAAGTAATCTCTCATGATCTTTTGTATTTCTGTGGTTTCTGTTGTGATGTCCCCCTTTCATTTCCGGTTCTGTTTATTTGGGTTCTGTTTATTTCCCTGTCCTTACAAGTCTTGCCAGTGGTTTATCGATCTTGTTTATTTTTTCAAAAAAACCAGCTCTTGGTTTCATTAATCTTTTGGATTGTTTTTTGGGTTCCCAACTCATTGATTTCCTCTCTAAGTTTTATTATTTCCTTCTTTATGCCTGGGTTGGGCTCCTTTTGTTGGTCATTTTCTAGCAATTTGAGTGTAAAGTCAGATTATTTATGTGGGCCCTTTCTTCTTTTGTGATGAATGCTTGCAGAGCTATGAACTTTCCCCTTAAAGCTGCTTTTGCTGTGTCCTACAATTTCTGATAGCTTGTGTCTTCATTTTCATTTGTTTTGGATTTACTCTTTGATTTCTTCAATGACCCACTGATTGTTCAGCAATGAGCTGTTCAGTTTCCAGGTGTTTGGTTTGACTCTCTGTTTCTGTATGTGGTTAACTTCCATTTTCAGTGCATCATGGTCTGAGAAAACAGTTGACACTATTTCTATCTTTTTTATTTTATTGAGGTATGCTTTGTGGATCAGCATGTGGTCTATCTTGGAGAATGTTCTGTGTGCCCTGGAAAATAATGTGTATTCAGCTTTTTTTTTATTTGCATGAAAAGCCCTATATATATCAACCAGTCTTCTTTCTTCCGTTTCTTCCTTCAGGGCCAGTATTTCCTTGGTGAGTTTCAGTCTCGTCGATCTATCCATAGTTGATAAAGCAGTATTGAATTCTCTAACTACTATTGTGTTACTGTCACTGTCTTCTTTGAATTCTATTAGCAGTTGTTTTAAGTATTTTGCTGGCCTCTCATTGGGTGCATATATGTATAGGAGTGTAATTTCTTCCTGGTTACATATCCCTTAATTATTAAGAAATGGCCTTCACTGTACCTTCTAACCTTTATAGCCTGAATTCTGTGTTGTCAGATACTAGTATGGCACATCGGACTTTTTGGAGGATTTGTTTGCATGGAGAATTGTCTTCCAGCCTTTGACTTTGAGTCTGTGTTTTCTCTGGTTATTCAGATGTGTTTCTTGTAGGTAGCAGAATGTTGGATTTATTTATTTATTTTTCCTTTTTTGAGTCACTCCTGGCAATGCTCAGGGGGTTTCTCCTGGCTCTGCACTCAGGAATTACTCCTGGCGGTGCTCGGGGACCATATGGGATGCCGGGGATCAAACCTGCGCAGTCATGGTCCAGCTGCATCAAGGCAAACGCCCTACCCGCTGGACTATCGCTTGGTCCCAGCGTTGGATTTATTTTTTTTAATCCATTTTGCAACCCTGTGTCTCTTGATTGGTGCATTTAGGCCATTGACATTGAGAGAGATTATTGTCATAGGATTTTGTGCCATCTTTTTGAATAAGTTTGTTGCGCTTTTATTGTTTGTCTTGTCTTACAGTTGCTCCTTCAGTCCTTCTTTGTTTTTTTTTTGTGTGTGTGTGTGTGTCACACCCGGCATGCTCAGGGATTTCTCCTGGCTCTGCACTCAGGACTTACTCCTGGCGGTGCTCAGGGGACCATATGCGATGCCGGGGATCAAACCCGGCTGGCATGGGCCGGCCGCATGCAAGGCAAATGCCCTACCCACTGGACTATTGCTCCGGCCCCCAGTCCTTCTTTTAAAGTTGTTTTTGAGTCTATGAAGGTCTTGAGTTGTGTATTTTTCCTTCATAACTGAAGTTGTGTATTTTTCCTTCATAACTGAATGTTAGTCTGGCCGGGTAAAGAACTTGGTGAGGCCTCCATTTCGTTGAGTCTTTTCATGGTATCTGTCCTTTGTCTTCAGGCTTGTAGTGTTTCCTCTGAAACATCTGCTGTAAATCTTAGGGATTTCCTTTGTATGTGATTTCCCTCTTTGATCTTTCTGTTTTCAGTATTCTATCTCTATATATGGTTCTTGTCATTTTGATTAGGATATGTCTTGGAGTATTTTTATTTGGGTTTATTTTAGATGGTACCCTCTGGCCTCTTGAATCTGGGAGCAAGCACTCTTTAGTTCTCGGACCTTCTGAGCATACATTTAGAATTTTTAACATTGATTTTTTTTCATCAGTTGGAGCAAATTGCTCTTGATGATGTCTGGTACTCTGTTTCTATTTCTATTGATTAGATTAAATAGTCCTATATAGTTCTGATGAAACAATATTACACTACAATTGAAGGTAGCAGAGCCTGAATAGTGTTTTGGCCTTGAGTACTGGCTCTGCTATTCTATAGGAATGAATGCTCAGCTCCACAGAGCATCACTATAATTTAAGATCCATGGTGCAGTAGTGTCTCCAAATTAGTCATATAGGAGAGGTAAGCATACAAGTTTCAGCTGTAGTATGCCAGTGGTCTGAGCCTTCCAGAGTGCTGTAATTGCTTAAGCTGAGGAAGGGCTCTGCAATCATTGTCTATACAAATGGTATATACTTCTGGTCAAACTTTTGTAGAAGTCTCATGCTGGAGATGATTTTTAGTTGTAGCACAGCAGAATTTATTGGCAGAGTTTTCCCTGTGGTTCTGGAAAAATTGGTCACTCAGATACCAAGGATGGATGTCGACTTAGCACCCAATTGGCTGCCCAGAAGCCCCTATGGCAGTGTGTTCTGGGAGATTTTCATTGCCTGCTTCTAGAGTTTCACAGAGGTTTCTCTATCCTCAGCCTCTGCTCTGCAAACAGGCATCACAGGCCTAGGAAGTCTGGGGAGCCCAGACAGGGAAAAGGTGGGGATTTCCTGAAACCATGTGCTGTATGCTCCCAACTAGGTCTACACTGAGACCCCAAAGAAACATGGGGACCCTGTGCCATGGCTATAGGGTTATAGTTGCAACAGATGTGTATTTTTTTCGGCAATCTGGCCCTGAAAGTGAGCAATGCATGACTAGCAAATTCTTTTCTGCTTCCTGCCATCCTTAGCTTTCATTTTTAGGTTTATTGTCTAATGATGACTCCAAGGTGTTTTTTTTTATAGTTAGAGGTCCTTTTGTACTTCATAAGTTGAACAATGGCCCAATAGCTTTTTTTTCCCCCAGAGGGCTGTTCTCTCTGAAGACTTTCTTCTGTATAATTTGGCCAGAACTGAGTCCCAGGGACACCTTTCCAGAGAACCAGGATGGTTTCAGTGAGGCTACTTCTCCAATAAATAAAATCAGGCCTACATTAGAAAAGAGAAATAAAAGGGAGGCAGTGGATGGAATATTATGTCTATAAGTTTATATGTTTGTTCATATGTCTATCTATTGATCCATAAACCTACACATTTTGTTCTTAGAGAAGTGGGATAGTGTTAATGGATGGGAATGACTGAAAATCATGGAAAAAATACACAGTTGGGAAGAGCTGTTGATGAAGAGACTAGGAAACATCACATTTGGATGTATTCTCACAAATGAAGAATGAGGCCAGCCTGCATAGGGCTTACTGGTAGCAGGCATTAAAGAACAAGCAAAGATAATGCTGCAGTAGTGGTGAGAGGTTCTGGAAGCAAGGTAGAATCCAGTCAGGAAATGGCCAGGGAGAAACAGGATGGAGAGAAAAATATCAGAACTTAGAGGGTCATACTTTTTATTTTTTTAAAATTTTTTTATTTTTACAATTACAAAGATATACAATTAAAAAGTTCATATTTGGGTTTTGGTCATACAGTGTTCCAGCACCCATCCCGCCACCAGTACCCATCTCCCACCACCAACGTCCCCGTTTCCTCTCCCCTCCCCCAGCAGAGGGTCATACTTTTTAAAAAGCAAGCCAAGTCAAATTGTCAAGGTGGCTCTGAAGGCCTGATTCTACCTTTGAGACAGTGTCTTAACTGTCTTAAACTGATTTTATTTGCAACTTTCACCCTGAAGCGTCTAAAATTGCCTCATAAAATGGGTCATTTAACAACAACAACAACAACAAAAATAGCCCCAGTGTAACCAGGTTAAATATATATTTTTTTAACTTAGAAAGAAGTAATGTAGATTGTGGTAGAAGCAGTAGTACCACAGTACTTTATTTTGAGCAAGAAGGTGACAGATAGTGTCCTGTTTTCCAGGAAGGCCATGTTATAGTCCGCTGTTTACAGAACATATATCATAGAGTTTGTCTTTTAATTGCCTCTTCTTTCCCTCTGAGATCCTCTTTGAGAAACACTAGGCCAGTAGCTTCTCTAGCAGGTTACTGAGATCTGTGCTCATCTGAATCTGTGGTCATATGGTGATCTTTTACCTGAGGGCTTAGGTTGTGATTATTCCTAGTTTCATGTTCTGGCCATCAGAACACATAGAAGTCCATCAGAATCCATGGCAAAGGATCCAGTAGTAGATGGGGCTTTATTCTGCTGACAGAATTGCCAGAGCCTGTCCTATGTAATAGAATATGGGATTATTAAGTATTGGGTAGGTTTCAAAGAGGATCAGCAGCTCCCCCTGTCAAAGGACAAGCCAGGAATCAAAACTGAGGCATGAATGTCAAAGCTGAGAAAAGCTTTTGTGAGGTATGCTGATCCAAAGGAATAAGTGTATAAGAAGCATTTTGTAGAAGTAAAAACCTAAGAATATCAGAACCTTTGGGAGTTGAGATCAGGGAAGGGTGCTAGGCCCTGGAAGTACAATCCTGAGAGAGGTGATAAGAGTTGAACTTGGAGATGGTGGTGGTTGGTCTAGTGAGCCAGATGGGAAAAGGTGATGGGGGGAAGGTGTTGAAAAACCATAGTCTGGTTTTCTCAGCACCAAAGCTTGTGTATCTTATAGTGGTTGTCTGATGCGAGCCACTTGCAGGGTAGGTGTCTGCAAATGGTCAGCAGAGACCATGCATTTTGAATTTCTCTTAGGGGGTTGTCAAAAGTTCTGCTTTGACTAGGAAATTACTTTCTAATCTATTTGGTGCATGGCTTGGTACAATCTCTGTAGGCTTCCCTTTCCATTGTTTAAACGGAAGACATTTCTTACTTTGAGGTTCCAAGAAGAGATGTTATGAGTCTAAATGAGATTATGTAGTTCTTGGAATTCCACTGAGGGAAACGCTATGTAAATTCAATGTATTGTTATTCATAGCATGTGTAGGTGAGCTGAAAACTCTAGCTACTCCCCAACTGTGCAAACCATAAAATTAGACCTCCAATGCTGTGCACAGTAATTCTCTTTCTTACAGTAGAGACTACAAACCACCTTTGCCTTAGAAAAATGTGCTCTCATCTAAATTTTTTAAATATGCATTTTAAAGACCAGCTCAGTTTTGTGTGAAGTTATATTTCAGAAAAGTGATACTGTCAAGGAAATGTCTGTCTTATAAACAGGAAGTGCAAGTGCCAATTACAACACTTATTAACCCAAATAAATTTATAACTTATTTTCATATACTTGGTTCAATTAAGAAATAATTTCATTAATATAACTGTAAATGTATTATGTTTTGCAACCTACACGTATTTATGCTGAAGAGATTATCTGATTTTTCTGATTACTCCTTTGTTGGATTACAGTCCTAGGCTCTCTATTGTAATTTTTTTCTCTGCAAATGCATTATGGGTAATTATGTCATTTTGACAGTTTGTTTCTTCAGTATAATTTGCAATTCTGCACCCAGAGCTGTAATGTACTGCAGTTTAAATAAACGACATGGAAATACAGAGGTTATCTATGTAAAATGATTCATATTTTAAAATAGGGACTTCTGTGAAATGTAAAAAAATTATATTACTATTAATCACACATTTTGTATTATTTTTGCCTTGACTGAGATTTGTTGCATTTACTATTGTAACATATTTCCAAAACACATTGGTTAAATGGAGCTGAAAATCATGCATGCATATTTTATGGAAAAAATGTGCAGAAATATTTTCAATTTTAAGCTATAAACTATGACTTTTCTTGGATGATTAAAATATTCTGGCCCATTTAAAATGAACTACATAATAAAAGTGACATGCAATAATAATTTTACAATGCTAATAATACAGTGCTTTATCTGAAAAATGCTCTTTAAAAGGTTTTATGCATAATTCAAGCACCTCTGTGTAGAAAATAAGTGAGTGATGAGCCAAGTGAAATCAGAAATTGAAAAAATTTAAAAAATAATTGAAAAACAGAGTTGGAGATTTCTTCCACTGCTTGCCAGAATTAAGAAGTAGTTACATGTTAAAAGTTCTTATGTTGTTGGTAACACGTGCAAGCAGGGCACAGAGACACAGCAGAAAACATGAGGTCCAAACTTTCTCTAATAAAGGCTTGATGACTTAAAAGGGGGTAACAAAGGATTATTGAAGTTTGTTGAGTATGCTCCTTATTGTCAATTCATGTCACCAAAGAGAGTTTGCCCTTGCACACATGAGAGAGGCATTTTTTAGATCTTCATCCAGACACCTGCCAGGAGTACCTTTAACATGCAAACTAGCCCAGGGAATTTGCCTGTTCTGAGCCACCATCAAAGCAGAGAACCTGAAGGAAGATGGCGTGCATCCTCCCTGTGCTGCCCTGAGCAATCCCCGAGGAAGAGGCAGAAAACTGGGTTAGAGAACTGTAATGTGTTTATTAATGAAGCTTGGGCTACTGCTCCTCTGGAGTTGCCCAAAAGCTTAAAATAATCTTGAAAGAAGTTTATGGATGAAAAGAGCATGGAAAATCAGCCCAGTAGAAACAGATTAATTACTAACCCACAGTGGGAATCATGATCCATATTGCTTTATTTTATTTTTTAAATGGAAGACACAGAAAAATCACGGTAGGTTAAAAATAAATGCATCTTAACCAACTATTGGATGGACAAAAGTGTAAGATTCCAGAGTATCCTAATTGTTTCAGTAAGAACATTCAGTATGTAGTTTTTAGGTTCTATCCACCTAATGGTGGAACTTCTGTGTGGCTGATTTTATTTGCACATTTGGACATTTGGGCTACTCTCTAGTCCAATAATTTAGCATTCTCTGATCCTTTAGAGAAATGGAGTCAGACTCTGATGAATAAGATTCGAGGAGGGCCAATTTATAAATTTGGGGGGTTCTCAAAGGTCTTTTCTTAATAAAGTGATATTAAAAAGCTATAAATAAGGCATAAACATGCTAAACATGATCTCGATATAACCTGGTCTGAAGGCAGAGCTCTCTCTCTCTCTCTTTCTCTCTCTGTATGTGAATTACTTCATTAAAAATTGTAGAATTTTTTTTTTTTTTTTTTGCTTTTTTTTGGGTCACACCCGGCAATGCTCAGGGGGCTACTCCTGGCTCTACACTCAGGAATTACTCCTGGTGGTGCTCGGGGGGACCATATGGGATGCCGGAAATCGAACCCGGGCCGGCACAAGCCAGCCGCGTGCAAGGCAAACGCCCTACTGCTGGGCT
The DNA here is from genome assembly GCA_021461705.1 of Cryptotis parvus. NCBI lineage: Eukaryota > Metazoa > Chordata > Mammalia > Eulipotyphla > Soricidae > Cryptotis > Cryptotis parvus. Next base: position 19,683 of record JAJIBD010005910.1, on the reverse strand, counting down.
ATCGCTCCTGCCCCAAAAATTGTAGAAATTTTTACTTCTACAATTTCTCTCTTTTCTCTCTCTGTATGTGAATTACTTCATTAAAATTGTAGAAAATTGAAGTTGATGAAGTCTTTGTAAGTAGTGTCTGGAGTGTTGGCAACCTTGTTTGTTATGAAAATTGGTTGCTTTCCTCTCTATGACCTCATTCTACCGGGCTCTCAAATCTCCTATGGTGGTACTTAGGTTATAATGGATGTTTAAGGTTAGTAAAGTTTAAGCCTTGCTCCCCTGGTGCTATGTGGGAGATATAGACAAAACAATAGAGAAAAGAGGTGGAAGGAAGTGATTCTTGACCCCTCTTTGCTTTCCATCTTTTCTGAGTTTGGATATCTACTGGACCTTGACGTCTTTACACTAAGAGGTCAATTATCACTTTTTTGGATCAAGTATGCCGTTCTCTATAACGTTTACTATAACTCAGTAAATAGTGGTATACAGTATCTGTAGCTGATTGATGTAGAGAAAATAGTATTACCCCTTTTTAATATTTAAAGTTTCAATAACCATTTTTTTTTGGGCCATGCCTGTGGGGTTCAGGACTTACTCCTGGCTCTAGCATAGGGATCACTCCTAGGAGGCAGGCTTAAGGGACCATATGGGACACCTGGGATCAAACCTGGGTGGCTGCTTGCAAGGCAGATGCCCTACCCAGTTTGCTATTGCTCTGACCCTTTAATAATAATTTTAATAATAATATTTAAAATAACTTTAATATGTCTGGAAATGGATTTTGTTACAGTTGCTATATGGCAGCAATGTTCACAAATGTCCAGTATAGATTAAAGAGTAAAAATGGCTTGACTTATTTTGGATGCAAGAAAATTTTGTAGCATTTGTTCTCTTCTGTCTTCCCTCTGTTGATGTTATTGTGATGAGAGAGTCACACATGTACTTGGCAGGCTGTAGTGTTCTCCCAAGGCTGTGCTTCAGTTGATACCCATATATATGCTGATTGTGGAGCTGATTTCCCAGCTGTGGTGTTTGACAATATCTTTAGTTACTGTGCTCTCAGGGGTTGCACCCTTCAGCTGTGGTGCTGGCACACACATGGCTGCAATGTGTTTTGAAATTGGTTGAGGTACTGGCATCCCACAAACAGCAGAGCTGTTAGGATTGAACTCTTGGCTTCACACATGCAAGGCAGACACGGTAGCCACTGAGCCATGCCCTGGTACTTACATTGTAGCATAGGTTTAGTGTGTTTGGTTTGTTTCATAATTTTAAACTGAGAAATTTGAATAAGGGGTGATTTTTTCCCTTTCTGTCTTTTATATATGACACTCACTTCTGAAAAAAGGAAAATTTCAAGAATCCGTAATCAAATTTGAATTGACCACCACTCACCTTTGACCATCTGTTATGTATTTTATTAACTTTTCTTTCACCCCAAGCTTCTCCTCAGGAGAACATTATATAGGTGGAGAAATTTGTGCTTGATTAATAGTGGTAGAATGTGTGTGACATTTAGACATTCATTGTCACACACGTTCTGAGACTCACAGACATGGGGCAGAGCTGCTACTGGCTCTCCCTGTGCCCAGCTGCTCACGAGGCGCCTGGGAGGGATGGTGGGTTCTAGCCCTGGCCTGCCACCCCAGCAGAGCCTCACAACAAGCCAGATTACCCCCCCCGCCCCCCACTCCATGAGGGCCTCCATTTTCCACATCCGGACTTCCCCCTCTTCAGAACTCCACCCAGAAGACCAGCCTATCACAGCCCGGCTCATCCAGATCCACCCTGCAGCAGTCTGTTTTAAATCCGGCCCAGGTATGGTGATCCAGAGACTCACAGACATGGGGTAGAGCTGCTACTGGCTCTCCCTGTGCCCAGCCGCTCACAAGGTGCCCGGGAGGGATGGTGGGGTTCTAGCCCTGGCTTGCCACCCCAGCAGAGCCTCACAACAAGCCAGACGATCCCCCTACTCCATGAGGGCCTCCATTTTCCACATCCGGACTTCCTCCTCGTCAGAACTCCACCCAGCAGACCAGCCTATCACAGCTCAGCTCACATGGCCAAGCGGCCGCATGGTTCATCAATAAATGCTGGGTCTAGAGATGACTGCAAGAGTATGCTACTCGCATGGCCGAGCCTGGCAAGCTACCCGTGTCGTATTTGATATGCCAAATACCAGTAACAATTATAGACCTCATTCCCATGACCTGATGGAATGGTTTTAGGCTCTTTATGTTCCTGGAGCAAGCAGGATCCCTTGGGCTCTACTTCCATGAGACAGGACATATGGTGCCCGCTCGAGCAAATCCATGATGAACGGGAAGACAGTGATACAGAATATGTGTGCGGTGAGTCTGGAGGGTAACTAAAACCCATGTTACGGCACCAGTAAGGAAACATGATGGTGGCAGTGCTAGAGCCCAATCTAAGGCAGAGGGCGCTAGGTGAAATGCCTGGAAACTTTGGTCTACTCTTGATTCTTAATCTACATAAATTACTCTGGAACTGACTGTAAACTAGTTAAATGGTTGGCTGGTGACAAAAAGATGAAGAAAATAATGAATGTATACCAGGCAGCACAATAAATTTAGAGAGATTTGTATCTGCTTTATAAGCAGACTGACACATGGGAAATAAAATTTATTGTTGCTAAACATTGAACATTACTCCTGAGGATGAAAGAAATGAACACAAGTAAAAATAAATAGCACTGAACTAACTAGAGCAGCAAGACTTTCAAAAGAGCACTCTAGAGAGGGGAAGGGAGGGTTTTTCTCTAACACTGTCTGAATAACAGAAACCCACAATTCACCTGTGCAATAGCATTAGGCTAATTGTGGTTGCCCAGATGGCAGGTCACAGTGTTTAACTGTACCCAATGTATTGAATCTTTTTTTTTCTAAGTCCAAAGAAAGCATCAGTATTTGTTAAAATGCACACATCAAGATTTTATATCCCCAAGCTTTTGAAAATATAGCAAAAATTTCATAACATTTGGGGTATTATCAGAAACGTTTCAATTCAGCATCTGTGTTGAGTGGTGAATAAAACCATTAGATCTTGATATATTGCCCTGGAAAACATGAATGACAACAAAAAGTATTAGTTTAGGGAGTAGCTTTCCCAGGATAGAGTTGGAAACTATTATCACTTGAGTCATTCAAAATGGGCATAAAATGTCCCAAACAAATTATTTTCCTTCTGATATAATTTTTTGGTAAACATAGTGACAGGATTTCATTTTTGTTTTTCCAATGTGGTTTTTTTTGCACTCAGTTTACCATTAAGTATACTCCAAGTTAGTTTTGGACCTCACAATAGACATATTTTTCAGCATCTCCCCAGGTTGAGTCATATTCTCATAGATTTATTGTTTAGGACAGTGTCAAGCTTGTCACTTACTCAGGGAGTAGGACTTAAACTCTCTCTTTAGGAGTAAGATTTGTGTTTCTGGAACTTTGTACTAAATGCGCGTGTCCCTCTTCATTAAGATCCACCCTGAATCAATGTGCCTCTGTATCTTACTAATGCACAGAGGCTGGTGTTTGGAAGCAAAGTTAGGCTTCAGAAGGCAATGCATGTTTTTGGTGGCCCTCCCAGGTCCAGGTGACATCTACAGTGGGGAATTCTGGTTTCAGCCCTGCCATTAAAAACCTCATGTAATTTGGGCTAATTGGGATCGTTATGCCTTCGTTTCTTTCTTTGAAAATGAGAAAAATGATGTCCCCTTTTCAGACCTGTCTTCTACTCATCCAACCACCCAGCATTACTGAATCTGAGCTAAAAATGTAGTGTTGGAGTTTTCATCCAGACCAAGATTAGAAAATTTTGCTTAAAGTTCCTGAAGGTTCACATTCTAAACTCTGTAGGACCAACTGGCAACATTAGAGTGCCCTGAAGCCATGTATGCAACCACTGGAAGTACTTGAACCCTTCAAATGTAAAAACCATTCTTGACTAAGTTACAAAAATAGGTATGCAGTCCCTCACCCTTGGTCTAGATGCTGGAGGGAGTTAACATTAAGAAAAGCATGTGCAAACAAACTGTATAGTGTAAAAAAATCATCTGAATTCTTTTGCTTTGAACCATCCAGAAAGTCAAGTAAAAGCAGCCTCTGCTGGCTGTGCTGCAGCCCTTCTTGCTGCCAGAGAACTTGCTGAGCCATCCCCCTGCTAGCTTTTCTTCTCACCCTGCTCTCTCATTTTTTTTCTATTTTCTGCCACTTCATACTGCTGTTCCCATTGGGATCCAAGAGCTTTTATTTTATTTATTTATTTTTACTGAGGACAGGATGCAGAAGCCTGGAGGGAGGGAGGAAAGGAAGGAGGAGGCGAACAAGAATTGTAATTTCCCACGCGCCAACATAATTGCAGAGCAGATATAAATCCTCCAAATCTTCTGTGCTGCTTTATATGCATTCATTATTTTCTTCATCTTTTTGTTACCAGCCAACCATTTAACTAGCTTACAGTCAGTTCCAGGGAAATTTATGTAGATTAGAAATCACCCACCTAAACTGAAGCCCAGAAGACATTTTACCTGTTACTACCTCTGTAGGTAATGAGCTTTAATAAATCCACTCCATCAGAATGCACCGTCAGCCACACAGCCTGTCTCTTCACAAAGGCTTGTGAGCTGTCCAAAGTGTGGAGCACAAACTACCCCAAAACCTCATCTCAGATTGTTCTGGAAATTTTCACGAAACAGTGCCTATCATTTTGAGAATTCATTAAAAAATAGTAGAAGGAAAATAAGAAGAGCTTAAAAATGCAGTTAACTCTGTCGCATCTTCCTTTTCTATGATTCATTTCATCTCCCTTGGGAAATGTTACCCTTTGAGGGGAGGATGAATTAAAATTTTTCTCTCAGTTATTACCATACACTATTCCTGACAAGCTGCCTGCTCCCTGAAGCAATCTTTGATTTTTCTCACAATTAAATGCAGTTAATATTGAATAAACAATCTGTTGTTGTTATTAGTGTTTATTATTAATGTGATTTGAGCTACAGCTCTCTATATTTTAAAGGGGATCAGACACGGTGCTTGGGGGCTCAGGGACAACTTCTCGCATTTTTTGTTCAACAAGGTTGTGGTTCAGAGCTCAGTGCTCAGGCAGAGGTTGACATTGGACAATGCCTGACACAGTCACATCTGATGGTGCTCAGGACTATGGCTACACCTCATGATGCCATGTGATGTTTGGGATCCATTTGGCTTGAGAACTTACTAGACACACATGTTCTATCCCCTTTACTTGCTTCTGGTCCCATCCTACAATATTTTCTTTTTGTAATGTATGATAAGTTCTGATCAGCCTGGCTCATCAGTGACGCACCCTGCAGCAGTTTTTTTCAAGGCCAGCCCAGGTATGCCGATCCAGAGACTCACACACATGGGGCAGAGCTGCTACTTGCTCTCCCTGTGCCCAGCTGATCACAAGGCATCCGGGAGGGATGGTGGGTTCTAGCTCTGGCCTGCCACCCCAGCAGAGCCTCGCAAGAAGCCAGAGGAACCCCCCACACCATGAGGGCCGCCATTTTCCACATATGGACTCCCCTCTCCTCAGAGCTCCACCTAGCAGAAGAGCTGATCACAGCCTGGCTCAGCAATAATTGCTCGAGTTTTGAGGTGATTACTAGAGTATCCCACCTGTATGGCAGAGCCTGGCAAGCTACCCATGTCGTATAATTGTTACCAGTAACAATTATAGACCTCATTCCCATGACCTGATGGAATGGTTTGAGGCTCTTTATGTTCCTGGAGCGTGATGATGTCCTTGGGCTATCTCGCATGTGACAGGACGTATTGAGATGTTACAGGTGCCCGCTCAAGCAAATCGATGATATACAGGAAGACAGTGATCAGTGATATGGTGAATGCACGATGTTCAGGCTTTGCCAACCCTCCACCTCCCCATCCCCCATCTTCTGATCTGTGTTGTGTATATTATAAAAAAATGATGTGCTTGGGTCAGATAGATAGCTTGAGTGGTAGAACACAAGCCTAATAAGTGTGAGACCCTTAGTTCAGTCCCTGACATCATATGGCCCCCTCAAGGGGACCAAACTAGGTTTGGCCCACTAGCCATACATTTTAGGTGGCCTCTAAAAGAAATTATGTGCATGTTGATTAAAAGTCTGGTTATACCACCTATGCCAAAGCAAATGAGAAGTGTTTTGACATACAATAAGAGCTGTCTTGTGACTTGAGCTCAATGATCACAATATGGGACATGATTATAATGTGTATATGATCCATAGACTGACTGCCCCAGGTATTGATTATGACTTGGAAATTCATATTTAGAGAGAGATAGGTTTAATACAGATGAATTGAAATCAAAACCATAGTTGTGTGTATGTGTGTAGACACTCTTGCGTGCATACATGATTTAGAGGAAATCTTCCACTTTATTTTGTACCTGACCTTGAACTTAATTTGGGGAAAGTAACCTCTGACTCAATTTTCTTTCTGTGTTGAAGATAGTATTAAAGCATTGGGATCCTTGAGGCTGGAGCAATAGTACAGCAGGTAGGATGCTTGCCTTGCACACAGCTGATCCGGATTCGATCCCTGACTATATGTCACCACATATAGTCCCCTGAGTCCTGCTAGGAGAGATGCCTGAGAACCAGGAGTAAGACCTGTGCTTTTGCTTTTGTGCCAGGTATTTTTGCTTAAATGGCCAGAGGGTGCATGTTCTAAATCTACAGCACCAAAGGGCAGCATTTAGAGTGCTGTGTAGCTATTTATGTAATCAGTAGAAGTAATAGACACTTGAAAATGTGCCCCCAAAACTTCAACAAGGAAGAAATTCGAATGTACAAAAGAAATATGAAAAAATACTCATCATCATTAATCATCAGAGAGATGCAAATGAAAACAACAATGAGATATCATTTTACATCACAGAGACTGGCACATATCCAAAAGAGCAAGAACAACAAGTGCTGGCATGGATGAAGAGAAAAGGGGACACTCATCCATCATTGGTGGGAATGTTGACTGGTCCACCCTTTCTGGAAAACAATATGGACATTCCTCCAAAGACTAGAAATTGAGTTCCCATTTGACCCAGCCATATCACTCCTGGGAATATACCCTGGGAAGTAAAAAATATGAGTGGAATCACCATCCCTACTTTTATGTTGATAGCAGCATTATTCACAATAGCCAGAATCTGGAAACAACCAGAGTGTCCAAGAATCGATGATTGGATAAAGAAACTTTGGTACATCTACACAATGGAATACTATGCAGCTGTTAGGAAAAATGAAGTTATCAAATTTGCCTATAAATGGATGGACATGGAGAGGATCATGTTGAGTGAAATTAGCCAGAAGGAGACAGATATAGAATGACTGCATTTATTTACATGACATAAATATATATATATGTACATATTATGATAACACTATCCAAGGTCAGGTGAAGTATGGATCAGTAGGTCTTGTCAAAGGTGGAAATTATCACAAATGTGTGGGAATCAGAGGCTAGGTAAGACAGAGAATGGAACAGTGTGCCAATAATTGTTAAAAGTGCTAATACCAACCTAGAACTAAGCATTAAATACAGGCAAAAAGATACACATGACAGCATTTTAATTTATGTATTGTAATCCACAATGTGGAAGAGAAGGAAAAGAGAGAGAGAAAGAGAAAGAAATAAAGAACCTACCATAGAGGCAGGCTAGTGGAGGGGGAGGGAATCAGGGACATTGGTGGTGGGAAATGGGCACTGGTGGAGGGATGGGTTCTGGAACACTGTATGACCAAAACCCAAATATGAACGTCTTATGAACATCTTTGTAATTGTGTATCTCATGGTGGTATAATAAAATATTAAAAAAAGAAAACCTGCCCCCAAATTAAAACAAAAACAACAAAAATGAACAAATTGCATTGAGATCCTTGAGCTTCACAGTTGTTAGTTTTTCTTTCACTCCTAACAGACATTTCCCTTCTTTTTGGCAAATATTATCCTCCTTCCTTTGGAAAGAGCTTCCCTTTACCATTGCCCTTTGAGTCCCAAGGAACATTGCATGCAAAGAACTTAATACTTCATAAGGTGGAATATGAAAATAGGTTTTAGGGAAAACTGCTATTCTTTTTGTCCAATTATACTGTATGAAAAAGTGCCTCTTGGATCTATATTTTGTGAGCAAGGAATGAGGTAACAAAGGAAAGCTGACAGATGAAGATGGCAAAGTAAGGCGTGGCTGGCTCTGCGGGCATTTGGTGAAAGCAGCAGAGCAACAGACCTCCAGCATAAACCGAAACTACAGCTCCCACAATTCCGAGCTGCAGAGGAAATAAATGGGATACTTTGAACCTTCACTCTGGGACACCTCCCCCTCAGGAACCCTTCCTGGGGGTGTGGCTGGCTGGGCAGGCAGCTGATGATGTGGCCGCGTATTAATACAAAAAAAAGCAGGAAATTCAATACCAAGAGGAAGGTAATATACTGAAAGAGGGAAGAAGAGAACACCTTCTGCTGAGCATCTCTAGAGTCCTACCTGACAGTGGGGAAGAAAGGTAACCTAGAAGAATCTACCTCTGACTACCACAGGACCATGGGGGAAACAACGCAGATTCCCAGCTCGAAGAGCAGATGAAGAATACAACTCTGAAGACTTGAAAATGAATACAGATGTACATAATATCTCTGACAAAGAATTCAGAAAAGAAATGGTGAGATGTTTAACAAGCTCAATGAAAGAAATAGGACAGATGTCCAATAAAAATACAGGAGAACATAAATGAAGAAGTGGGAAAAGCAGTCAATAAATTACGGGAGGAAATGAGAGCAGATATGAGAACAATGCAAATAGAAATATCATCACTAAAAACTCAGTAGATGAAATGAAAAATAGGGGCTCTCACACGCAGGATGACAGCAGTGGAAGACAGAATCAGTGAGACTGAGGATGAGCTGCAGAAAGCACTCAGGCAAATACACAAGATGGAAAAAAGACCAAAAACGGATCAGTAGCAGGACAGGGAACATTGGGATGTATCCAAGAGGAACAACATAAGAATCATAGGATTCCCAGAGGGACAGGAAGGCAACACTAAGGAAATAGGAACAGTTAAAGGCATCCTAACTAAAAAAGTTCCCAGATATAAGGGATGCAGGCATCCAGATCCAAGAAGCCCAAAGAGTACCTGCCAAAAAAAAAAAAAAAAGACTCCAATAAAAGGACTCCAAGACATATCCTAGTCAAAATAATGGATGCCATAGATAGAAACACAAATCTTCAAACTGCAAGATCAAATAAGGAAATATAAAGGAGCATTGACTTTCATCAGATCTATCAGAGAAGACCCTCCAAGTTCGAAGGCAGTGGTGGGATATAGTGCAAAAACTCAATGAAATGAAGGCCTCACCAAGAACCAAGAATTCTTTATTTTTTTTTTTTGGGTCACACCCGGCAATGCTCAGGGGTTTCTCCTGGCTCTGCACTCAGGAATTACTCCTGGCGGTGCTCGGGGGACCACATGGGATGTGGAGGATTGAACCGGGCTGGCATGGGCCGGCCCTGTGCAAGGCAAGCGCCCTACCGCTGGGCTATCGCTCCGGCCCGCACCCAGTTAAAGGCTCATTCATATTTGAAGGACAGATACAAATCTTCTTGGATAAACAACAGCTCAGGATTTTCGTAGACTCAAAACCAACCTTAAAAGAAGGGCTAAGGGGGCAACTCTAAGACAAGACAAAACCCAAAACAACAACAAACTTATATAAAAAAGATGACGCAAAATCCCATGACAGTAATCTCTCTCACTATCAAGGGTCTAAATGCACCAGTTAAGAGATACAGAGCGGCAAAATGGATCAAAAAATTGAACTTGTGGGGCTAGAGCGATAGCCCAGCGGGTAGGGCGTTTGCCTTGCACGTGGCCGGCATGTGCTGGCCCGGGTTCGATCCCGGCATCTCATATGGTCCCCGCCCACTGCCAGGAGTAATTCCTGAGTGCAGAGCCAGGAGTAACCCCTGAGCGTCACCGTGTGTGACCCAAAAAGCAAAAGAAAAAAAAAAACTGAACCCAACAACACTCATTCATTGTTGGTGGGAATGCCGACTGGTACAGCCTTTCTGGAAAACATTATGGACATTCCTCCAAAGACTAGAAATTGAACTCCCATTTGACCTAGCCATACCACTCTCGGGAATCTATTCTGGGAGGCCAAAAATACGCAGCGGAAACACCATCCCTACTTTTATGTTCATAGCAGCATTATTCACAATCGCCAGAACCTGGAAACAACCAGAGTGCCCGAGAATTGATGACTGGATAAAGAAGCTTTGGTACATCTACACAATGGAATACTATGCAGCTGTTAGGAAAAATGAAGTTATGAAATTTGCCTATAAATGGATGGACATGGAGAAGATCATGTTAAGTGAAATTAGCCAGAAGGAGAGAGACAGATATAGAATGACTGCATTTATTTGCATGACATAAATATATATGCATACATTATGATACCAATATCCAATGTCAAGTGAAACATGTATCAGGAGGTTTTGTCAAAGGTGGAAATTACACAAACGTGTGGAAGTCAGAGGCTAGGTAAGACAGAAAATGGAACAGTGTGCTAACAATTGTCAAAAGTACTAATATAATACCAACCTAGAACTTAGCATTAAATACAGGCAAAAAGATACACATGACAACCCTTTAATGTATGTTCTGTAATCCGCAATCTGGAAGGGGAGCAAAAGAGAAAGAGATAGAGGGAAAGGGAAAGAAATAAAGAACCTGCCATGGAGGCAGGCTGGGGGAGGGGGAGGGAACCGGGGACATTGGTGGTGGGAGATGGGCATTGGTGGAGGGAGGGGCTTTGCTGGAACACTGTATGACCAAAGCCCAAATATGAACATTTTGTAATTGTATATCTCACAGTGGTATAATCAAATACTTATAAAAAATTGAACCCAACATTCTGCTGCCTTCAAGAAACACATCTGAACAATTGGAGCAAAGACAGACTCAAAGTTAAAGGCTGGAAAACAATCCTTCACTCAAACACTTGATCACTTGACTTCCCGTAGATCATAGATTATCAAGCTGGCACCAGTAATATCTCAATATGTTTTGTCACATGGAGATAGCCCAAGGGCATCTTCCCACTCCAGGAACATAAAGAGCCTCAAACCATTCCATCAAGTCATGGGAATGAGATCTATAATTGTTACTGGTATTTGTCATGTCAAATAGGTCACGGGTAGCTTGCCAGGCTCTGCCATGTAGGTGGGATAATCTAATAGTCACCTCAAAACTCAAACATTTATTGATGAGTGATGTGTGTGATTCTCTGGATTGGCATACCTGGGCTGGACTTGGAAAAGACTGCTGTTGGGTGGGTCGGTGAGGAGCCGGGCTGTGATCAGCTCATCTGCTGGGTGGTGTTCTGAGGAGAGGGAGTCCAGATGTGGAAAATGGCGGCCCTCATGGTGTGGGAGTTCCTCTGGCTTCTTGTGAGGCTCTTCTGGGGTGGTGGGCCATCCCTCCCAGATGCCTCGTGATCAGCTGGGTACAGGGAGGCGACAATAGCAACTGCTCCAAAAAGGCAGGGGTCAGATACTGGAACAATGTATGACTGAAACCCAATCATGAATGTTTTGTAATTGTGTATCGCACAGTGGTATAATAAAGAATTAAAAAAAAAAAAAAAAAGGCAGGGGTGGCCATACTGGTATCTGACAACATAGACTTCAGGCTGAAGGTCAGAAGGGGCAGTGAAGGTCACTTAATAATCAAGGGATATGTATATCAGGAAGAAATTCAGAGAAGACATTGACAGCAACACAATTGTAGTTGGAGACTTCAACACTGCTCTATCAACTCTTTTTTTTTAACATTTTATTATACCACCATGAGATATACAATTACAATGTTGTTCACGCTTGGGGGTTTCGGTTACACAGTGTTCCAGCACCCCGCCCTCCACCAGTGCCCCTCAACCACCACCCATGTCCCCAATTCCCTCCCCCTCCCACGTCCTGCCTAAATGGCAGGTTCTTTATCTCCTCTCTCTCTCCCTCTCTCTTTCTCCTTCTCCCACACATTGTGGGTTACACTACGTATACTAAGAAGCCATCATTCACATTTTTTTGTCTGTATTTAATGCTCAGTTCTATGTTGGTATCAGACCTTTTGACATTTGTTCACACATGTTCCCTTCTCTATCTTACCTAACCTCTGATTCCCATGCGCTTGTGGTAATTTCCACGTTTGGTAAGATCCCCTGGTATATTTATGTCATGCAAATAAATGCAGTCATTCTATGTCTCTCTCTTTCCTTCTGACTAATTTCACTCAACATGATTCTTTCCATGTCCATCCATTTATAGGCAAATTTCATAACTTCATTTTTCCTGACAGCTGCATAGTATTCCATTGTGTAGATGTACCAAAGCTTCTTTATCCAGTCATCAGTTCTCGGGCATACTGGTTGTTTCCAGGTTCTGGCTATTGTGAATAGTGCCGCTATGAATATAAAAGTGTGAATTGTGTTTCCGCTGTGTGTTTTTGGCTTCCCAGGGTATATTCCCAGGAGTGGTATGGCTGGGTCAAAGGGGAGCTCAATTTCTAGTCTTTGGAGGAATGTCCATATTGTTTTCTAGAAAGGCTGTACCAGCCGGCATTCCCACCAACAATGGATGAGTGTCCCCTTTTCCCCACATCCACGCCAGCACTTGTTGTTCTTGCTCTTTTGAATATGTTCCAGTCTCTGTGGTATAAAATGATATCTCATTGTTGTTTTGATTTACATATCTCTGATGATTAGTGATGATGAGCATTTTTTCATATGCCTTTTGCCCATTCGGATTTCTTCCCTTGTCAAAGTTTCTGTTCATCTCTTCTCCCCATTTTCTAATGGGGTTGGCTGTTTTTTCTTATATAGCTGTACCAGTGCCTGATATATCCTGGATATTAACCCCTTATCAGATGGGTATTATGTAAATATTCTTTCCCATTCTGTGGACTGTCTTTCTATCTTGGTCACGGTTTCTTTCAAGGTGCAGAAGCTCTTCAGTTTCATGTAGTCCCATATGTTTATATTTTCTTCTAGTTGCTTTGTTAATGGTGTTTCCCCTTTGAAGATGTCTTTAGCTTCAATGTCGTGGAGGGTTTTTCCTATATTTTCTTCAACGTACTTTATGGAATCAGGTCTGATATTGAGATCTTTAATCCATTTTGATCTGATTTTTGTGCAAGGTGTTAGACACAGGTCCAAATTCATTTTTTTTACATGTAGCTGTCCAGTTTTCCCAGCACCACTTGTTAAAGAGGCTTTCCCTTACTCCAGTTTGGTCTCTTTGCACCTTTATCAAAGATTAACTGATCATGTCTTTGAGGGTGGGTGTCAGGATACTCAACTCTATTCCATAGGTCCACAGGTCTCTTTTTATTCCAGTACCAAGCTGTTTTAATTACTGCTGCTTTGTAGTACAGTTTGAGGTTGGGAAAGGTAATGCCTCCCATCTTCTTCTTCCCAAGGATTGATTTAGCTATTCGTGGGGGGGTTTATTATTCCATACGAATTTCAGGAGTGTTTGGTCAATTTCTTTAAAGAATGTCATGGGAATCAATATAGGAACCGCATTGAATCTGTACAAAGCTCTAGGGAATATTACCATCTTGACTATGTTAATTCTCCCCATCCATGAGCAGGGAATGTGTTTCCATTTCCTCGTGTCCTCTTTTTATTTCTTGAAGCAGTGTCATGTAGTTCTCTTTGTATAGGTCCTTTACACACTTGGTTACGCTGATTCCTAGGTATTTGATTTTCTGTGGCACAATTGTGAATGGAATCAATTTCTTAATATCCCTTTCTTCTCTTTCGTTATTTGTGTATAGGAAAGCCAGCTCTATCAACTCTTGATAGATCAACAAGACTGAAACTCACCAAGGAAATACTGACCCTAAAGGAAGAGATGGAAGAAAGAGAGCTAGTAGATGTATATAGGGCATTTCATCCCCCAAAAGGCCGACTACACATTTTTCTCCAGTGCACATGGAAAATACTACAAGATAGATCATATGATGTCCCACAAAACATACCTCCATAAGATAAAGAAGATAGAAATTGTGTCAACTATTTTTTCAGATCATGATGCACTGAAAATAAAAGTTAATTGCACACAAAAATGGAGAGTTACACCAAGCAACTGGAAACTAATTGCTGGTAATTCACTGCTGAATTACCAGCATGTTATAAAAGAAATCAAAGAGGAATTCCAAAAAATTCCTGGAAACAAATGAGACTGAAGACACGACTTACCAGAACTTGTGGGATACAGTGAAAGCAATGTTAAGAGAAGAGGCAAGTTCATAGCTCTTCATGTCTTCATCAGCAAAGAAGAAAAGGCCATCATAAACAGTCTGACTTCACAACTTAAGATCTAGAAAGCGATCGCAAAAGAAGCGCAATCAGGCAGAAAGAAAGAAATAACAAAACTTGGAGCAGAAATCAATGAGATGGAATTCCAAAAAACAATCCAGAAGATCAATGAAACCAAGATCTGGTTCTTTTAAAAAATAAACAAGATTGACATACCATTTGCAAGACTAACAAGGAAAGGGAATGAGAGAACACAAATAAATAGAATCAGAAATGAAAAAGGGGATATCACAACAGAAACCATAGAAATTCAAAAGATCATCAGAGATTAATATGAGAGTCTGCATGTCATGAAACAAGGAACTTAGAAGAAATGGACAAATTCCTGAATTCCTGAGGCCTCCCAAGACTGCAACAAAAAGATTTGGTATACCTTACCAAACATATCACCATCGAGGAGATGCAATCAATAATCAAAGTCTCCCAAGCACAAAAGCCCAGGTCCAGATGAATTCATCAGTGAATTTTACCAAACCTTTAAAGAGTACATATTCCCAGTACTTTTTAATCTTCCAGGAAATTGAAGAAACAGAAACACCCCAAAATAACTTCCATGAGGAACATATCTCCCTGATACCCAAAGCAGACAGAGATGTCACGAAAAAAGAAAACTACAGACCAATCTCTCTGATGAACACAGTTGCTAAGATCTTCAATAAAATACTAGCAAATAGAATTCATAGAGTCATCAAAAAGATTATACACTATGATCAAGTAGAATTCGTCCCAGGAATGCAAGGATGGTTCAACATTCACAAATCAATCAACATAATACATCATATCAAGAAGAAGAAGAATAAAAATAATATTATCATATCAATAGATGCAGAGAAAGCATTGACAAGATCCAGCACCCGTTCATGATAAAAATTCTTTGTAAAATGGGAATTGAAGGAATCTTCCTCAATATAATCAAAGCCATCTACTACAAGCCCACAGCGAACATCATTCTCAATGGGCAAAAAGTGAAAGCTTTCCTCTAAAATCAGGTACAAGACAAGTTTGCTCACTCTCACTATTTCTTGTCAATATAGTACTTGAAGTACTTGCAATAGCAATCAGGGAAGAAAAAAGACATTAAGGGCATCCAGATAGGAAAGGAAGAAATCAAGCTTTCATTATTTGCAGATAACATGATATTATACCTAGTGATCCCTAAACTCTCTGCTAAAAGTGCCTAGAAATAATAGATTCCTATAGTAGAGTGGCAGGGCACAATATAGGTACCCAAAATCAATGGCCTTCCTATATGCAAATAACAAAAGAGAAGAACTGTCTGTATCACTGTATCACTGTCTTCCCATTGTTCATCGATTTGCTCGAGTGGGCACTAGTAACATCTCCATTAGTCCTGTCAGAAGCAAGTTAACCCAACACAAGTCACATAGGAACACCAAAGAGGAAGGTATTATCCTTGAATGGTAATCTGGATGGGGGACAGGGAAGAATAAGGGACCAGTTAGACAATGATAGTTGCAAATACTAATGCTAGACTAAAATTGAGTATTGAAAGTAGTTAAAGGAATATGCATGCTAGTATTTCAAACCACAATGCACAAAAGGAGAGAAAGAGAGAGAGAAAGAGAGAGAGAAAGGGGGGGAGGGATGTTAGTGCTGGAAATGTGAAGTGGTGGAGGGATTTGTGTTAGAACACTGTATGACAGAAAGCCAATCATGAATAGTTTTGTAATGGTTTATCTCATGGTGATTAAATTAATAAAAAGGAAAAAGAAAATGGCAAAATCAAGGTAATTTGTTATTGGTTGTGTTTTCATTAGTTGTATTTTCTCTTTCAGTTGCCTGAATCAATGAGTTTAAGATCAAAACCAACAAAGACACTTTTATCGAACCACAATAAAGCTTGGAGGAATTTCAGAAGTAAAGGGCTGCTATTGAGTAGGTAGCAAGGAGGTGGAAGGGCATTACATGTGGGGCTGGAGCAACTGAGTGGGTACCCTGGAAGTGCAGTGGGGTTAGTGAGACAGAGGCAGTGGCATCCACGTCTTGAATCTCAGCACCAGGGTCATATGTGCCTACTGAAGTGGTTGGTGCAGTGAGGCCCAGAAGATGTGATGGGACCTAGATGATATTGAGATGTCTTATGTTGAAGGGTAGGTACATAGCAGACAAGAGAAGATAATGCCATGGTACATAGTAGTTGATGGAGAACACATTTTAGTTTACTTTCAAGTCCATATGAATCATTCTCTGTGTCTTAAGATGATCTGCTGGACACATATATTATAAAAGTATAATGACGAACATACAATTGGAGTTTCAGATTTGCTCAGTGAAGAGTCCAATGGCTGATTCTCCATGTGGTGATTCAAGGCCGGGAGGCTTCTGTCCAAATTATTTGGACCTATTTGTCATTTGAAATAACCTGGTGAAAAATAATATAGTATTGATGAAGAAATACCTACTTCTTAAATACGTCAGTCAGAAGTGAGACATCTTCCTTTATCCTGCCCTTATCCACAGAATCAGTTGTGTATTTTTGTCTGATTGTCAGTGGAGCTGAAATTGAGGTTTTTTTTTGAGAGGGGCTGGAAAAGTGATTCTCTGACATCACTTAAAAATTGTGGTGGAGCGTGAAAAGATAGCTCAGAGGGGAGGGCATTTGCCTTCCACCAGCCAACGTGGGTTAGAACCCCTGCATCTCATATGGTCCCCTGAGCACCCGCTGGGAGTAATTTTTGAGTACAGAGCAAAGAGTAATCCCTGAGCATTGCTAGGTGACCCAAAAAAAAAAATTGTCGTTGGGACCACACCTGTGGGTGCTTGGGGGCCTCCAACCTGGTACTAGTTAGACTAGTTGGAGCCTGAGGGGGTCACTGTGCCACTGGGAATCAAACCCAGGAACTGATACATGCAAGGCCTGTGCTCTCCCAGTTTTGAGCCATGGTTTGGGTCATGAAGTGCAAAGTTATCACTTTCATGAAGTAGAAAAGTGGATTTTGATGGACAATTTTTTGTTACATCTAGGTTTTCCCAGAAAATCTTCTTTGGGGGTGACATTGTGTGACAGAGCCCTGAAATTCTGAGCCCACAGATGGGGTGAGCCAGTGACATGCAGGTAATGAGATCAGGGCTTTACTTTTTGAGTTCAGAAGAGACATTTTCCCAAGCCTTGGTATTATCTTCTTGACTATGCAAGTTCAAAAAATTAGAAAAACTTATCTCTTCTACCTAATTATTTAATATATCATGATGGAAATATTGCATTTCAATTATAATTTAATACAAACTCTATGTCAACAGTCTAAATGGTACTATATGCACATGCCAAGTCTTTTTACTTAATAACTCTTAAAAGTCTGTAGTGTTTAAACACTTAAAATGATTTTTAATGACTACATAATGATTATTAGAAAAAAAAATTCAAAATGTGCACCACATGTATTTTTTTCAAGTGCCTTGTCATAAGTGCATTGCTACCCATGTGATTTCTCCTCATGTGATAAATATAGCACTAGAGAAGAACGAACCTTGTCTAATAAAATGGCTTTTATTAATATCTTAATGCTTTTATTATTCTAGAATTATGATTATTTTAAAGGGAACATCAAATAGGTTATGATCAGAGTTAAATATTATTGCTTTCCATATATCTTTGGTTAATGCCTGTTGTTTATTTCAAAAACCAAAATGCTTCCATTAAGAAAAATCAATGATAATGATCTGACTTTATTATAAAGAAATTATACTTGTTATGTAGACCTTGCTAATTATAAGTGCTTGAATTCATTGGGGTGATATAATAGATGAAAAAGGCCATTTATTAGCAGAAGTACTTGGAGTTTGTACAAGCATAATGAAGCTGAAACAACAACAATAACAAGAAAAACTATCTAACAAAAGAAGAAATGTTAATCAGAAATGAAACTTGCCCAGGAATAAATTATACCAGGAGACACTGTGGAGTGTGGGATTAACATTTGGTGCTTCATTGCAAAACCATTTCCCTCAGTCTCTTTCTGTCACCCATCTTATCTTTCTTACTTTTCCTGCATAGCCTCATGCCTGCACCAGATCCAACTTCCATGAACTCCCGCCCACCTCTATCTGGATGTTCTAGGTGGACAAACAGAAGTTGTTATCCCTTGTGCTTTTATTGATTTGTCTAACCTAACTGAAATATCGTAGTATCACCTTTGACTCTTCACTCAACCCATATCAGCCATCTCAGTTAGCCTTATCTGTGGGTTTCCTGTCATAAATTTTAATTTCAATGCTGGCACTACACTCACTCCCACAACCTTAGTCGGGGTCCTCAATATTCCTTGTTTAAATGATTATAACGTGCATAGTAAACCAGACTTAGGTTATTAGGATATTATCATGAAAGTAATTTTATTTATTATCCTTTAGCATCCTTTTTATTTTACTTAATTTTTTTCAACTTTTGGCCACAGCTGGCTTTACTCTGGCTTTGCTCAGGGCTTACCCCAGGCTTTGTTTCCAGGGATCACTTTTAGCAGGACCTAGGGGACCAGATGTGGAGCAAATTAGCATGGAAGTTGGATCTGGTGCAGGCATGAGATAGTTATCTCTTTTACTATCAATACTTTGCCACATTTGTCTTTCTCATAATCCAGCCCCTGACTTGTGCACAGAACCCAGCCTACTCTGGCTCCCTACAGAGTTGTGGCTTGGGATCGGCAAAACATGGATTTTCCCAACTCTTTCTACTTATGTGACTTGGGGAGTAAAAGGCATTTCAAGGAGTAGTGGGCGGAGACCGTCAGAGGAGGGGTTGCTTTGAAGGGAGACTGCGAGACTTCACTGAACCTTGCACCTCCCTGGGTGTCTGGGTGTCAGCATTGATCCAGTCGTTCTCCCTTGTGCAGCTTGGCATCTGAGGACCCAAGGTGGTGTGGTGGTGCTGGAGTGTCAGGTGATACATTTGCTGCCAGAGAGTGTGATGTCCTCATGGAGGTCACTGACAGTATTGATGGGATTCAGACACCCCGTCAAGGGGTATTATTGGCACAAGGGTTTGAGCAGCTGATATATGATCTTAATATTTTCAGAGTCTCAGGATGGGTGAGATTTTGAGGGAGAAAAGCCTTGAAAGGTACATTGAGGTCAGAATGAAGACTGGATGTTGTACTACTGTGACCTCACAGGTGGGAGAGATCTAAATATTTGAGTTATTCAGGGACATAATAAGATATTAAAAGCTATGCTCGCTTCGGCAGCACATATACTAAAATTGGAATGATACAGAACGATTAGCAAGGTCCCTGAGCAAGGATGACATGCAAATTCAGAA